>JAJHUR010093274.1:0-21597 GCA_027495735.1 Lutjanus campechanus
TTAGTCTGTCTATGGATTTTATAACTCATAACTCCATCCTCAAACTATTGGCAAAACGTCATAACTCTGTAACTATCTGGCATCTATTTTGAACAAAGTCAGGCGTCAGTGCTTTCCAGACGGCCCTCTGGCAGAAAGCTTTCCGCTTCAATCATTTTAAATTCAGTTTTTTCTTAATTTCCTGGAAAGTAACAGTTTTAGACATTCAGGGTTTTCGCTCAACAGCAATAAGAAGTATGTTTTTGCTAGTGTGTGAACATCTGAAAATCAGAATCGTTGTGTTTTTGTTAAATTAGAATGAGCTGTTTATATCACTGACTCTAGATACGGCCTTTCGCAGCCACTGTAGGTTCTCCTACACACTTTGAAGGGGAGAGTGAGAAGAGGTGTTTGCAGTCTGCAAGCTCATCACTAGATGCCACTAAATCCTACACACTGCACCTTTAAACAGTAGTCTCTGATAATGATAAATGAATTATTTGGTAATTAAACCAAAATTAATCCATGGTAATTAGGTTTTAGACACTGCTTGTAAAACTCAGAATGTTATCAAGCACCTAAGCAGTTATGTCTTTGTATTTGTATAGACCTACTGTATATATTGAGCGGTGATTGTTGGGAGATGATTGATTAATGGTTAATGGTTATGCCAATTAATTTTTGCTCTTTCGGCTCCACACTGAACTTTGCATTTTATGTGCTTATACTGGTTTTCCAATGAATGTTCACACTAGATTTTAAACTGCTGGTGATGAAATAAAATCTCAGATTCTGCTAAAAATCTATTAAATAATAATAATTAATAATCTTTCAGCCCTGCTTGAGGCAATTTTAGCTTCTTTTAATGTATTGTTAATGCTCAAAAGCGATCTTTGTTATCTCAAATCAATACTGTCGATCGCTTCTCAACCTCTCTTCCACAAAATTCAGCAGATTTTTTCATTCAGGTTCACAACTGAAATCTGCAGATTCTGTAATTACAGGAAACGGTTTCTTATATGTGCAATGAAAAGCAGAGAATCTGGTTCGTTACTGCAGAGTAAAATCATGAGATTTTTCCTGACTCTGGTATTTCTGTCAATCAGGTTAGAAGAGTTGGACTTTGTGGCTGCTCTGGCTATTAACTAAGGACGCTGTAGTAAGGGGACAGCCTGCTGACACACACACCGAGGAAAAGAAACATACAAACTGATGTCTGCACATTGATATTTCTTCCTTTGTCTTACTCAACACATTCAGGTGCACAGAGAGGTTGTTTCTCACACATCACCAGTTCCTTTCTGTCTCTCTTTCTCTCCGTATACACACACACACACACGTGTACGCACGCACATGTTCTTGCACACATTGTCATGAGCACATGCACACACTCCAAAAGAACAGTGAGGTGGCCCAGTTAGAGGAAACCTGCCCAAGGTCACACAGCTTTATCTCTAGTAGGCTGTTTACTCCTGTCTGTTTCACTTGACTTGCATCAGAAAAATGTATTACAGTGACAGTGACGCATGTCTGCCATATTCCAAACCCGAACCTCGACTCGGCACTTTTCTAGCAACGAATTTACTGCACTGCCAGCAGGTTGATGGCAACCGCAGAAAGACATTACATCTCAATCACACCAGACAAACATGCGGCTAACCTCTAGGTAAGAAACACAGAAGTATTAGTGTTGTAGAAACAAACAAAAAGTGACTCCAGTTTACTAGAGATGGAAGTCGAAGTTATTGGTTGTAGTGTTGGACTGAAGGGGGCGGGAAAAAAAAAGGCACCAATTGTATGTGGTGGGGCAGCAGCACGCCAAAAGTTGTGATACGCGATCACATTTTGTCAACTGTAAGAGCACCTTAGAGGACACTTTACCACATTTTGTCTACTAGAAGGGCCGTTTAGAGGGCACTTAACCATACTTTGTCCAATGGGAGGTCACCCAAGAGGGCATTTTACCACATTTGGTCCCCTAGAAGGGCACTTAAGAGGGTGCCTAACCACATTGGTCCAGTGGATGGGCACCTTATAAGGCACTTTATCACATTTTCTCCACTGGAAGGCAATCTAGAGGGCACTTTATCCCGTTTTATCCTCTGGAAGGGCCCCTTAAAAGGAACTTTACCACATTTTGTCCACTGAAGGGCACCCTAGAAGGCATTTTATCTACCTTAGGGGCAACCAAGAGACTTTTGCAGTGTTTTTTCAAACATGAGGCCACCGTGGGGTGGGGTGGTTGGGTAATCATCCCCTCTGCCTCTCCTGAGTCTACCAGTGATTGGTTGGCAGTCTAGAGAAATCCGAGGCTCTCTTCTCTAATAGCAGGCCCTGTTCTTGAGGTGTGATTTTTCAGTTTTATATCACCAACATTACCTTTCTGACCCGGTGTAACACTCCCGATTTTTTCTTCATTATTAGTGGGAGTACTCATAGCGTTGGCTCTAATTGTAGACTTAAAATAACTTGATTGATGATCAGAGGTTCAACCAGGAATTTTGCACATTTGTTAATGCAAGCCACACACACTTCCGCGGTAGATCGTGATGTAAATTTGCAGGAGCTTTCTGTTCTGTTATTTTTTACCTTCCATTAAAGCTATTTAAAATCAGTCTTTTGTGTCACAAAATTTTAATGCCTTTAAGCCCTGACAAGCTCCGTGTACATAATCCTGCTAAATGACACGCTGCCTTTATAATATCTCTGACATTTGAAATGTCTGAGCAGAAACATCATCTCAGTGTGGTAAATTATTAATATTTGAAGTACCAGAAGTCTGCTCGGGAACTTATATTAGGAGTCACCTTTGAAATTTTACTTGTTTGAATTTTGGTTTGTGTGGTTTTATGTTGTCATTTTAATATAGAACTACTAACTAACTAATGTTTTTTAGGGATACAGGCAAATAAAAATAATCGATTAGCTGTAAGGATGACAGCAAAGTGCATTGACAGCTTTTTTTTATAGTATTAATCTCCAAAAATCAAGTTAGTACATCAAGATCTACTGAAAAGAAATGTTTTTACTTTGGTGAGTTGTGAACCAGAAATAGCACAGTTAAATAAGTCATCAGTTTCCCATTCATTGTCACTGGAGAAGGTCTAGACAGTAACGTCTTTGATTATATTTTCAGGTGTGTTCCTGCTGGACTGACACAAATCTGAATTCAGCTTTCTAAGATAGTGAGAGACCGTGGTGGAAAATGATCTTCCTTTAGGACAAGAGCCCGAATCTTTATATCAACAGTTGAACATCTTTCTTTGTCTCTCAGATTATGTGTGGTTGATTGAAACAGGATTTTTCTTTGGGGCTGTCCATATAGTCTTGTAATAGCTTTGTGCCTAGCAGAGCAATCGCAGTGCTCCATCAAGCTCTGACACATCCATTTGTCACACTCTCTGTGGTCAGATAGAAAAGCAAGGGAAGATGCACACACATGCACACACACACACTGAGAAGTAAGTCCTGGAAATGTGTACCAGTCTGTAGTACAGGGCTTTATTGTATTTTGATGTCAAAATAGAACAAAATGAATCCTCACCTGTTGTATTGTTTGGACACGGACATGTCAAAAGAGTCACTGAAGTCAACGAAGTGACAAGCTTGAGTGGAAAATGCATCATCAGTATCAGTCGTAGAGCTACTAGAAAACACTATTGATTCAACACAGTCTCATGAAAGTAAGTGAAACACTTATGAAATTTAATCTATTAGAGCTGCGTGTAAAGGGGCTTGAACTGTCCACTTTTTTCCTGACAGTCAACAAGACTTTCAAACTAAAGTGCTCATTTACGCTAAATGGTAGACACACATATTTCATCCATTCTTCTGTACATTCTCTGAAAGCTTATGGATACATATGAAACGGACCAGCACCTCAGGTGGTCATGGGGGCAATGTCGCCAGTAGTTAAAGCGAGACACAACCACAGGACACGACAAAAAAATGACATTTGTCCTAAATTAGTTCCTCAAGAGGTACATTATTACAACCTCCGCCAGTGTCGCCACATTTGTTGTTGCCATTAACTTTCGGCTCTTCTTCTTTGCGGTAATTTCTGACTCTGAGTGGCGCCCTCTAGTGGATATATTGCTTAACATCGATACCAACTACTTCGTATCATATCTTGCATTAGTAGGTAAACAGGAAATAAATTAGCCTTGATGCAGTATCAACTATCATTCTGCAGTCAAGTTAGCAATAATGAATATGTAACTTCCAGTTACACTTTCAAAATAAAGTTTTGGTAGTTTTAGTCACCAAACCTATTTGTTTAATTTGGTTAACTATTTCCAACATTTCCAACTGTTGGTCTGACATGGAAAATCAATCATCAATCATCATCAATTTCAGAATCTACCATGACACTGGGCTTGTCAATTTGGTCGTATTTGATATTTCCTTTACATTTTGTATTGTATCTGCCAAGAAATACTTGAGAATACCAAAGCAAGTTAGTGTTGGAAAATAATCGTTTAGAACTATGTTTAGCATAATTTTCCTGTTTACTATTTTTTTATTTGAGTATGGTACTATTACCAGCAGTGGCAGCAGTCAGGATTATGTTTGCACACACTCTTAATTTTCAGAGAGATTTACAGAAAGCGGGAGCCAGGAAATGTGTTTTGGCACAGTTCCAATGTCCAGCCGTAGGCACTGAATCAGATCACAGACTTGAATTAATGTCACCTGTGTGTGGGAGAGTGTGAAGGCTCCAATTACTGTAAGTCAAATGGGACATCACTGTGTAAATCATAATACTTAGATGGAGTAAAATGATCATATTATATACAAAGTTAAATTCATTGACGTGTTTGTTTCTTCACTTTTTAAAAGAAAAACAAAGTACTATTGAACCAAATCAACATATTTGAAAAACCCCATCATGCTGTAATAAGACAAACACATAATTCTGGTTTGATTTTTTGGATTTTTTGTCATTATTTTTCTATATGTTCACATTTTATGCCTTTTCGATAGCAGACAGTAGAGATATGGCAGCAAACAAGGGAGAGAGAGAGAGATGGTTAATGATATGTGACAAAGGTCCCTGGGAGAGTTTGAACCAGTGAAGGTTTTGGTTGTCGCCTCACCCTTTAGGCCACTGGGGCACCCCTTCATCACTTTTCCTCACAGTGCTGTGGATTGTGGGTTACTCCTTTTAGCAAAGTGTGTAGAATTGTGGACTTATGAAAGGGGTGCATAAATTGCTGGAAAAAGTCAACCAAAGAGCCCTCAAGCACTTGGTGATTTCACAGTGAGACAGCCCTTAGCCCTTGGAAACTTAACAAGAGTGAGTTTGTGACTCACTGAAACAGTGGAACTGGCGGGATGTATTTTAATGCTCGGTTTCAGTTCCCACCTGGTTCACGTCTGCTTCACTGTTGACAGGTTTCACAAAAACCTATTAAAGGACCAGCATGCAGGATTTAGTGGAATCTAGTGGTGAGGTTTCAGATGGCTTCCTAGCATGTAAGAGAACCTACATTGGCTATGAAACTTGCAAAAAATGTGAAAAGACCTATCTAGAGCTGGTATTTGGTTTATCTGCTCTGGGCTACTGTAGAAATGTGGTAGACTCATAAACACCTTGCTTAATAAAGACTGAGGACAATCTCCCAGTATTTGTTGCTAAAACTGGTGGAAGCATTTAGACAGTAAAAAAAAAAACTCCATTGCCAAACCAATCCAAAGTCTTTAGGGTGGCTTTGATATTGAAGCGATGGCATTGTGTGCCTACTATTGAGAAGAATGGCAGCAGAGCATCCAGTCCCTTTAGGCGTGCCCTTGAAAAAAGTAAGGGGCTCAGGTTTGTTAGCTGTCGTACTGCCCACCATTGTGGCAGCTACCTTTTAGAAATCCTCAGAGGATCAGTAGGCAGTGAGATCTCTGATTGTCTGGTATTACAAGACTAAAAGCATGGATGAGGAGCTTATTCTAAAGTAACAAAGACACAATCCTTCTTATTTTCAGCTGATCATGCATGTGAAACCATACACTTTAATATTATATTCATTTCTGCCATATTCTGCAAATAGATTAAATATTCAGTTACTAAAAATCATAGGATGAATTGAAAGAATCACATACATAAAAAGATTTGACATCTTTGATGAATACTTTACTTATGTTCTGCCTATGATTACGAGGTCAAGCTACTTAACATTCACTGGAACCAATCAGAAGTCCATGGTCATGATACTGATTGTGTTTGCTCGCCAACCAAAGAAATTTTCTGATTAAGGAAAAGCTCAAGATGATCCTATATTTACCAGATCTACCACTAACCTCTAGTCCCATGCATAGATATTAGCTTGAAGTGTCAATTTTCATTCTTAGAGATAATAAACTCATAATTCATGCCCAAGTGAGATCTCCCTCTCCCCCTGCACTCTTCTATCACTCACCATCTCTCCTGCCAATCAGTCCCCTCATTTGTGACACATTGTTGCATCCCAGCAGGAGTTCATACAATAAAGATGACCACGATCAGTCTCTGTTACACAAGGATTACACCTTCAACAGCCACTGTACACTGGTACACTGTTGCAGCTGGTGAAGGTCTGGTTTCCAGTGGACTCAAGTAATTTGCATCCAGTTTGTGTACCCCAGTCCCATGGGTGGAGAAATGTGCCAGTTTGCCAGGTCTCAGATTGAAATATTACAGCCTAGATTTCTCTTGGTAGCAGAGTAGAGTTTCCATGTTTCAACAGTGCTGGTGGGGCGTACAGAAAACCTTCCATTTCAGCTCATTCAATCTGAATATAAGTCACCACTCGCCTCCCAAACCCCCTCAATTCCAATTCAAACCAGCAGAGGTGTGGAAGGATAATAGTTCTGCTGCATGTTGTAACAAAATGCTGGGGTTGAAGATTGATCACAGCACTGCAGGACAAAACCTGCTCCATTCTCCCTCCCCTCTCCTCCTCGTCATCCGTGGTTTCCATTTACTGAACCCTCAACAATGGCGAAGTTCCCACATATAATAAATTCTGTCTCCACAACTCCCAAAACCCACTTAAGAACTACATATCTATAGAGAAAGTGAAGCAAAGACAGCTCACTGGCAAATATATATCATTAGCCAGTGCCTTGTTATTTGGCCCATGTGATACATTATTAGATGAAGCCATCTAGACTGTCAGATTTGCAGAATCACTCACTGTGTGCTCCCCTTAAAATGTGTAGGAGTTGTTGGACCAGTTGCAGGAATCTACAAAGTGCGACTGTCATGGTCAGAGGGCACCAAATGTCAAACAACTCAATTCAACATACAATTTTGTACAAACACCAATTCCAAAAAAGTTGGAGGAGGAGAAGAATATAAATGAGATACACTCACACACAGGGAATGGTAACTTTCAAACAATTTGCATAAATACAACAGCAATACTAAACACTCATATTATGGCAGCGTTTCCCCCCTGAGGAGACAACTTTGGGAAGGTGGATAGGTTGCGGGGGTCGGGACTCCAATCAGCTCCGGTCTGAGACCACAATCATCAGTTGGATTTCAGCTCTGCATATGTGACATGTTACTGACCTCAAGTATTAACTAAAAGCATTTAAGGACTGTAAAAAAAAAATAAGATCAGCTCTCTCTCTGACTGTGTGAATACTAAACAACTGTTACAGTAACCGTATTAACCGTGTGTACATACAGGGCAAGCTAGCTAGATAGATAGCCGATATTATAGCAGTAAAATAAACACACCTAACGTCAAGTATGCAGAGCAGCATCTTAAACAACTGGCAGAGAGTTGAGTTATTGTGCTACACAAGCCAGACTGCGCAACATAACGACAGGAAGCTAAAACAAATGCAGAATGCAGTGATTTACAACAGCTTTTCGACCTATATGCAATTGAATACAGTACAAAGACAAGATGTTTAAAGTTAAAACTTTATTGTTTTCTTCTTTCTGATTTTGATGCCTTCAGCATATTTCAAAAAAAGTTGGGACAGGACCAACAAAAAACTGGAAATTTGTAAAAGTGTGCTGTGTGCATGATTTAGAAATCATGGACGCCATGACCCCCAGACTGAAAAGGAGACGAACGATCTAGTTTGTTATGACACTAACTTCAAAAGACAGCATCTGTGATGGCATGGGCTTGTATTAGTGCCCATGACATCATGGGCAACTGTCACATCTATGAAGGCCCCATGACTGCTTAAAGGACAAGTTTTGAAGCAACATATGCTGCCATCCAGATGACGTCTTTTTCAGAGACATCCTTGTTCCAGCATGACAATGCCCAGAAACATTCTGCATTTTTTTGCAGCAGCGTTGCTTTGTAGTAAAAGAGTTCAGGTACTAGACTGACCTGCCTGCAGTGCAGACTGGTCTCCTATTGAAAATGTGAAGTGCATTATGAAGAGCAAAGTATGACAAAGGAGACCTCTGACTGTTGAGGACCTGAAATTGTATATCAAACAAGAATGAGGGAGCATTTCACTCTCAAAACTTTAGTGTCCTCAGTTCCCAAAGGCTTACTGAGTTGTGTTAATGAAAAAGGTGATGTATCACTGCGGTAAAAATGCCAACATCACACCTTTTTCAGGACGTGTTGCAGGCATCAAATTCAAAATAAGTGTATATTTACAAAGAACAATAAAGTTAATCAGTTTGCACAATAAATATCTTGTCTTTGTGCGTATTTAAATGGTTATTGTTAAGAAAGTTTTTGTAAATCATCGCATTCTGTTTTTATTTGCATTTTTCACAACGTCCCAACTTTTTTAGAGTTCGGGTTGTGATACTTGAGCGTTCAGTATTGCTGATTTATTTATGCAGATTGTTCAAAAGTTACCATTCCTGGTGGGTGAGTGTTTCTCATTTATATTCCTCTCCTTCAATGAAACAAAGTTAGATCTGTGATAGAAGAGAGACGGGGGGGTCACTCGGCTGAGATTCATTCCCTGAAGCTCCACAGTTTATCCTCTTTGTCTCCTTTACAAGCAGAGACAGGAGGACGGGACAGGGAAACATCTTGTTTTCTCCTCAGCTTTCAAGTCTAACTTCAATCTAGATCTTGGATCCTACATGGGAAGGTGGGGGTGCTTGGGGTCAGAAGATGGCCTCTATTAGAGGGATATGGTTTCATTGGAGATTAATGTTTTGTCTGGCAAGCTCTCTGAAATGCACTTAACATTTTATACAAATTCTGAGGATGCTGAAAGCCATGCCTCACCACACGCTTTCTCGGTCTATCTCTTTGCTGCTCTCTCTGGCCTAATTGATCGAGCAGGTCAGACAATCCCGCTCTGTCTGCGCTCATTTCCAGTCAGGCTTGTTTAAGCGTTACAGACTGGAGTCAGATGGCCTTGCTAAGGGAAGATGTCTCCTACTGTTACCAGACACAAGGGCGGACAGACAGCAACATGTTAGCTTAAAACCCAGAAGGCCAACCTAAAACAATGTTGTGCATCCTGGAAACGGCTCTGCAATCTGAAAGAGTCCTAATGGATATTTGGGCTAAACCTTATATGCACCTTCATTTAGATGAAGTAACTGCTTTTTTAAATTGGCTCTTACCAACATTGTGACCGGATTCAAATGGCTTTATATTAAGTTGCAATAACAGGTGTTTCAATTATTTCATGCAACTCATTTATATCGGTGAGGGTAGGCTAAATAAGAGAAACACCAGTCTGTATGATGCAATACAGATCAACAGCACAGGCTCCAAAATGAAATGAAAAGTTGAATCAACACCTCTAAAAATGTTTCAACAACTGACCACTATAACCTTCATAAGGGTGGGATTTATTGCAGGACTGTTGTAATAGATTACCGACATAGCTGGCAACTGAATGTATATGAAAAGCATTTTAAAGACCAGTTTGTAGGACTTTGTGCCACCTAGTGGTGAAGTTATAGATTGCAACCAACTGAATTCAGCTCACCTCCCCCTTCCGAGCGTGTAGGAGAAACTGTGGTGGCCTCTGAACTTGCAAAAAAGACAAAAGGCCCTATCTTAAGGTTTGTCCATTGTGGGCTACTGTCGAAACATGGTGGTTCAACATGGCTACCTCTGTGGAAGAGGACCCACGTCCTCTGTAGATATAAACAGCTCATCTAAGGTGACAAAAACACACAGATTCAAATTTTCAAGTGAGTACACACTAATAAAAAAAATACTTATGCATATTATATCCCATTCCTGCCATATTCTGCCAATAGATCCACATAAATCTTGCTCACAGGACCTCTGTGGTTTATCTTTGGCAGGATGGGAATAGTAACTTCTTTTTTTTTTACCTGAAGAATCCCATAGCCTGCTTAACATACAGTTTCTTTTACTATTACCCATAAAATGTCTTACCCTCTACTAATGATGTTCCTGAAGACTAATTTCCCTTTATTATCTGAAAATATATTGTGTATTGAGAGCCATTTGAAGCCGCTCATCACATTCTTGAAATCGTACTCTAAATGCTGCTGGAATGTGTGCCCCTTTGCGCTGTGTATTATGAACTTTGCATATTATTGTAAAAACACAACGTTTCACAAAATATGTTATCTATTCAGACCAAGCAGGGCCACAGCATCTGCGGGTGTACGAAGTCATCATCGTTTAGCTGCAGCTAACATTAGCTGCCACACAGTGCGGCTAACGTTAGCAGTGTTAGCACCAACAGCCTGCTCTGTTTGCAAGTTAACGTCCACATACTTGTGCTGAATGTGCATCGCTCCAGTCGATTGGCATGGCACTTTATTCTGACAGCCTATGCAACCTTATTTTCATAATATGTCCCACTTTTCTGCTTTCCTTTAGTCAACCAATCAAGCACATCCCTACCTTCTATCAGACCTTGAGGTTTTGATAGATCGGTACACATAATCAAAGGTAATCAAATGCATAATTCGTTTGGTTATGGGGAGCCAATAATGACCTAGTCTGGACTAATTCCATTTGTGGTACGTTTAAGCCCTAGTCTTTAAGCATCTAAAACTGTGTGTGGAGTTTGCATGTCCTCTACATGTCTGCATTGGTTTTCCCAAAGTTCTCTGGTTTCCTCCTGCAGTTACAGGAGACAATGGATATTTAGTCTTTGGCTAATAAAGATAACTAACACATACGTCTGTCCAATAGCTGTTCTCGTGGCCATTAAACTTCAGCTTGAAATAGTGTCCCCTCACATTCAGCTGCACCCATATGTTCCTTTCTGGTAATGCCTAAAGTAGTCTCTGCCCCTCTTCTGAGCAGCAGATTAGGTCACACCAAACTGCACTTCTATTTGGTAGTTTGAGCCCTAATCTTGCTTAGACACTGTATTTGATCTTGAAACACTTTATACACCCCCCACTACAACTTCCTCTCCAAGACTTTCTGTAGTGGTATAAAAATGTCACACTACTATAGAGTTTGTTTTACTGCTGATTGCAAATTTTAGGTTGTTGTGAACTCTTTTAAGCAACCAAATGTTTTTCTGAAGAGAACAGTCATTATTTCTGCAACAGCCACAGAGGTTGTGAGGAAAATGTAAGTCAGTTTATCTATCTGACGCCGTTATTATTATTAAAATGTCAGAGAATGTCTTAGAATATTCATTTTATTGTACCACTTTACAATAACAGTACCCTTATAAATTATTTATAATTAGGTTATTAATTAGGCTGTAAACACTTTGTAACTCATTAACAGGTAATTATAAACAAGTTATAACAGTTTTCAAAAGACACATTGTGGGTTCACTGCTTACTATTCCATATGCATACTTAAAATCCAACACAACACACCCTCAAAACAACATATTGTCAGTGGAGAATACGGTAGACAGGCTTACCAGACCTTAACTACGTTATGTAAGTCACGTGACATAACTTATTACATTACACACGTGGTTTATGTTGTGAAAAAGTTGCATTTTGGTTAGGTTTAGGCATTTAAATTACTTGGTTTGGTTTAGGGATTAAAATAACTACTTTATGGACATCACGTGATAGACATGACCTGACAGATGTTAACAAAGTTTTAAGGTACTCAAAACTTAAAATAACTCTACATTTACTTTTCATTCCACACAGGCCCCAAACCTCAGTCTCTCATGTGAAAGTCCTGTGCTTGTTTGAGCATCCGTCCATGTCACCTCCTCCAAATGTAGACTTTCTCGCTCTTTATACTTCTCCTGTCATGTTTACTACGTCCACTAGGGGGCACCATCTAACAATAAGTGGGCACATCAGTCGGAATAAGCTGCTTGCACTTGCGACCAACACATATATTGTTCTGGTAAAGATGAGCTGTATAAACGTGGTTATATGCTAGTAAATTATTAACAATTATCTGATGAAGCTGACAGGTAGAAATACTGCTAATGGAGAAGAATAAGTAGCTCAATAAGCAATAAGATCTGAGGATCTGAGGCTTAACAGTCCAGATAAATGTGGGCTCACTATTTGGCAAGCAATGGGTCACTGTTGCCCATTTTAATGTGTTGTAACAGCTTATTAATGATTTATCAAGTACTTGCAGTCATATTAAGTACCTAATTATAAATCATTTCATCAGGCTAGTCTCATTGTAAAGTGGTACCCATTTTATATTTTGGGCATCTTTGGAAAATGTGCTGGCTCAGTATTTTTTGTCTTGTTTTTCTCACTATTTTGATGCTTTAAGTTTTCCTTAAATTCAATGACAGGTTGTTTGCAGCAATCACTGTGCTTAAGCCTACAGTAATCCTTATTCTCACCTTAACCTTCAATCTTTATCCTCAGTCATCTGCTGAAAACTGTCCTCTGCCGAGTACTTTCCTCATTTTCCATTCTTATGAGAAAATATTTGGCCCTCAAGCGTACACACACATCCTCCTGACACGCCGTTACATACGGCTCAGCATTCACCTTCCTCTTTTTACCTCGTGTCCACGCTGTCTTACCGTCTTGTGACTCTGTTGCTGTTCATCTTCCTCTTCCTCGTCCCCAGCCTCTTGATATCTTTCTCCAGTTTCTCGAGTTTCACCACCTCTCTCCCTCTCACCCCCTCTCTCCGTCTCTCTGACAGCCTCTTCTTAACAGTGAGCAGCAGACTGTGAAAACAGGCGAGAGGCGGCGTGTCGTGGGTGTGTTTGTGTGTTTTTCATCCGGTGTGTCTGCAGAGGGAGGACAGTATAATTAACTAAATGAAACATTATAGTTTAAGTGATATTTATTATGTTACTCCACTTGACTCAGTTATTTTATTATTTCTGTTTCATCATTGCTCGTCTGTGCATAGTACTGCTGCCTTCAGGTGCACTGAGATATTCATTCAAATGTTTTTAGTTGGAAATAGTCATCAAATAGGCAGGGGCGTTTCTAGAGGAACGGCCTGAAGGGAGCACTGGCCTCCCCTGAAATCTGATTGGCCACCCCCTGTGCCACCCCATTGTACTCAAGTATGACTGTCCAGTGAGAGGTGGAACCTTAGTTTGAATCCTTTTGACAAGCACTTTTAAATGTGTATTTTTATTTTGTAAAATCTATATGCACCAGGTGGATTATTAATTAAATAAAAAATAATAAATCATGAAAATAAAACTATTTTTAATGGTGGAAATGCTGGGGATGCATTAAGGAGTCTCACAGAGGTACAAAAGGTAGAATTTTTTTGAGGACTTGAGCTGCTTTATTTTGAAAATCAAACATGTTTAGATGTTGTGAACTGAAGAGGAAAAAGTGTATATTCATTGTAATAATGAAGAAAACGTGTACAGATTTAACTAAGAGAAAAATACTAGAGTGCACTCAGTGTCAGGTCAGGCAACAGATTGTGAAGCACCTGCTGCAATGCCACCACAGCTGCCTGATGCAACCAGCTGAGATTTGCAAAGTTCGACCAACATTAACACGACCCCCACATATGTTGTCCTCAGCTGAAGCAAGATTTCTAACTGAAGCAGTTGTTCATCGCTTGTGGCCCCTAGAGGCCTGTTAAGAAGAGTATAAAACAGAGCAGTCATAAAATAGAATTACTGCCTCACAGTTGTTTGTCTCTGCCAACCAGTGAATTTTCAGTTTAAATCTGTCTGTCTAGACTCACATAATGTATGTAGTGAAGACTTTAGAGGAATTTAATAAGGAGCTTACCACTATATTGACCTGTAACTTTGAAGAAATTTAATAAAAGGTATTAAATGTATTTTTTTGGCAAAACGAAAGATATCGCTGTGATTCCAGTGAACAGCAAGAAAGATGTAGTCTTCACTTAAAGACTGTTCTTACAGAGAAGTAGAGAGGACTGATAGAGAGCTGAACATTATGATGTCACAGTGAAGCTGACCTTTGACCTTTTAGATATAAAACATCATCACCTTATTTTATCCTTTTATATTTATATTTGTGTGTAATTTTGTGATAATTAGCGCATGAAATCTTGAGTTGGCCAAAAATGTGTGTAATTAGGTCACTGTGACCTTTGACCTTTGACAACCAATATTTAATCAGTTAATCCTTGCGTCCAAGTGTTCATTTGTGTCAAGTTTGAAGAAATTCTCTCAAGGCGTTCTTGAGATATGTTCAAAAGAAAGGGATGAGCCAAAAACATAATGTGGCCCGTGGCCACAGCTGTCGCCAGCAAGAAGGCATTTTTTTAAAAATAAGTTTTTCCAAGGTTCTTCTGAAAAATTGTGAATCACAGAGGTCCTATAGCATACAGTCATGAGTGTGCACCAAAAAAAAATTAGGCTGATCGGTGCTGCAGTATGCAAAATTAGCTCCGGACAAGATGAAGGTGCGTTGATCAAGCACACACTCAAGCACACACGATCGGCGTGACCCCCTGGCAGGGATAATAACAAAATAACAACCTACATGTAATAAGCGACATAACCTTTACTGTAAATTGTTGTTGTAGAGTCCATTCCCTTTGCCATAAGGATCAGATTTTATCGACTTTTTAGTTCCCTCATATGTCTTCAATAATACTTGATGGCAGCATAATATTACCGCACCCCAATCAATACAATATTGTTTCAGCTACACAGGTTTCTTGTGTGTTAGACCAATAAAGCAGATTCAAATTTAATTGAATTGGGACCGAGAGAGTGAGAGAGAGATAAGAGGGAATGAGATAGCGGTGACCTTTTCTTCAGTTTGAAATGCCAGAGTTGTCTTTATCATTGACTCCAGTGTTTGGCTAAAGTTGACACCAATCAGGCCCTTGCTTTTGACTTATAGGTTTGGAGTGCTGATCTGAAGATATAACCTGTGAAAAAGAATAGTTTTCTATATAATTTCAGTCTCTTAATTGCCAAAGACCCGTTAAATTAAGCACCGTATCATTTGCAATATCTCCCGTGAACCCTTGAAAGTTGTACTGAGGCCCCTTTTGTGTAACAGAATAAAACATAAGAATAACTCGACATTGAGCCAGTGTTCTAGGTAGACTCTCCTTGTGTGTGTCTGCGCAGCATGCCTCCCTCTACCTGGGTGACCTGGTCTTATCTAAGCTGTCTACGGTTGCACCCTGCTACCTCACCCACTGGCAAAGTCTGCGTGTGTGTGTTCATCGTACCACTGTGTGCAGCCGTCACTGTGATCTCACATCAGTCAGAGGCTGCTGAGCCACACATTGACATTCCAGACTGCCTGCCTGCCTGACTCTCTGGCAAAAATAGATATGTAAAACGACAAGCCCCCCCACCACCCCACCCCGTTTTTCCCACGCATAGTTTGTCTGAGCCGGTGGAGGGAAAAAAAAAAGAAAGGTCTCTGGTCTGTGTCAGCTCAGATGAGAAAGAGGCAGAGTGTGTGGAGGGGAGTGACACATCACCGTTTAGGCAAATGAGATAGAGGAGAGCAGGTTGAAAGGAGGCAAGGTTCATGGCCTTAACCAGTGTGGCTCCTGCAGGTAGATGGGGTTTTTTACTGGTGTGTGGGTTTTTCAAGCTGCTGATAAATGATTTTTTTTTGCCAGCACTGAAGATCCTGCATTTTCATTGTAGCTTGAAATCTCATTTTTCATGTGCATATAATACAGGAATTCAGTGTTTTTTGTTGCCTTGAGGGTTGAAGTTGTTCTCAGACAACGGTTAGTTCCAAACATGATGTTTTTCTAAAAGCAGGATAGCATTATACTTCTGTTCATTTTACTCCTGTGGGAGGGGATGTTCCGGGGACCCCTAACATGGCCTAAAAGATGACAAATGAGGTCCCGAGCCTTTACAGAATATCGGTGACGTTGCTAAAAACATTTCCTCTACGACTTCAGGGGGATGTTCCGCTGGAGTTAGTTTATGGTCACATTGCAACATCACAAAGAGGACATCTGGGACGTTAAGTTAACATTCCCGTACGGTACCACCCGGTTAGTCACATGGGGACATTTCTTGTGGGACTCTGTGGCTCATATGAGAGGAAAACGTTCCTTTGATAGAAATTGTGTGTTTCCAGAGCGATCTGAAAATGTCCCCTCTGGTGTAGACACACATCGCCTTTTAACGTTCCCAAAACGTTTCTAGAAGGTCACGATGTGGAATTCTTTAAAGTGTAGGGGAATATTAACGTTCTAGGAACATTTAGGTGACTATTACTATAGGTTGTTTCCTCTATGTCTCTACACTACATTCCCATAACCTTTAGTGACATTACAGAAACCTTTATGACAGATGTAACATACTTCATATTCTAATAGAATATTGTAATATGACTAACAGGGAACCATTCAGAACATGATGGAAGAACCTATATAGAGCAAGTAATATAACGTGAGCAGGCTGTTTATAGTGAAGCATACCAACAGAGTGATGCAGGAGGGTTTATTTCACAAAAGTGATCTGCCCAGTGTACATTATTCTCTCTAGTACATGGTTACTTACCAAAAAAATCATTAATTTAACACAAAATATTGATTTAAAAAAAGGTTTTATTGCTCCTCCAGTCTCTATGATCAGAAATGCATCAGTAGCAACGGTCTGTCATACAGAATTAACAGACTTTAGAATGTAAAGCAGTGCAATAAAAAAAAGACCGTTATAGGTTTGTCCCCTAAAGATTCCTGTAAAATCACCACACGTTCTGCAAATGTTATGGAAACAGAGACCTACGAGGACTGTCCACCAAACAACCTTCCCTAACCTTTTAAAGAGCTCCACATCATGATGTTCTCAGAATGTTCTGGGATCGTACAGTTTCTAACTGGGTAAAGCATTTGCTAAAACACATTTCTTTATTTTTATGTATTTATTTATTTGCTATTAATTTACAACCACAAATTTACTTGAGAATTTTGATCTATTTTGTGTTGATATTACAGCCATGCTAGCAGCCGTACTCAGGCTTAATGCTAACATGCTAAAGCAGGTATAAGGTTTACCATGTGCACCGTTTTAGTGCGGCATGTAAACATTTTGCTAAATAAACACTGAACACAAAGTACAGCTGAGACCGATGGGAATCGTTTTTGCAGTTTTTTTTAGTCATTAAACAAAATATCAGACAAAATCAAACTCCAACGAGATCAGAGCGCTTGATGAAAACTTAGCACATCACTGAAGTTATTACAGTTCAGCAAAAATCGTGGCAATCATTCAATAGTTGTCGAGATGTTTCACTCAGAACTGTAATATCACCCTGCTGGTGTTGTTGCTGGATAGTCAGTTGGTCATTCAAATATCATCTGGGAGCCACAAATGTCTCAAACAAACTCATAAACTTACATGGCAGTGGGGATATTTCAGTCTGGACCTAAATGGTGGACCAACTGACCCACATTGCCACCCCTAACTCCATGCTGCTAGAATGTTTTTTTTAATCTAAAATGAACATGAAAGAGTCGTGTCTGTAGACCCATGTGAGTATCAGGGTTTGATGTGGATGAACTTGAACATTCAGAGGTACGACTCAAATTAAAAGCCGATATCAGCCCCTCTGGGCTAACCCTTAATTAGGCATTAAGTACTGAATTGATCATGTCATGCATGTGATACCGGAGTTTTTTTTTTTTTTTCATTAACAATGCGATCAGAGGACAAGTTCACCTACAGAACAGCAGCCTCAGAGGTAATGGGACTGCCCTGCTCAAGGACACTGCAGCAGGGTGGATGTTTCTGATGAAGCGTTTGAATCAAGGTTGTCTTTTCTTATGGTGCAGACACACTGGATCAGCTGATGAAGGTCGACAGATCCTATGCGTTTTCTATGAAGAACTGTAAAACTAGGCAGTGCTGATCAAATATGAATTAAGATTCTGTTATTGTGTCGCTTATTTCTTACCTCGGATGTTTTCAGAAACATATTCTAGTGTTGTCTTTAGCTGTTACACGAGAAAGTTTGGGACCCGGCGGAAGCAAAAACCAAGCACACACCAGCCTGCACGTGCAGACGCATCCTCGCTGGATTCTGTGTGTCTGCACCATTAGACGGCCTCTGTGACTCTTCGGCTTGTCAAAATACGCATTTGCGTTTTTCCTTCAATAAAGGGTAAAGGTAAAGCATTGCATCTATTAATGCCAGCCTTGATTGATTTAACACAACAGTGGGAAGAGTGATCTATGGCAGCCGCAAATGCGTGATAGATTGGGACCCTCTCCAGAGGCCATCACTGTAATGGAAATTATACTGTGCTAAATGACATAAATGCATTACTGGAACAGCTAGTGCTAAATTAAATGAATTACACAACGCAGATGTAAGGTGGTGACGGGGCCAAACATGTCGAGCGTCGAGCGCGCCGCTGTAGCAGTAACGTCTTATTTCCATGAAAAGGTGACACTATTATTTTATTATTTTTCACGATAACGATGACACTTATCTCCAGCCACTTCACTGTCTTTTAAAGGACGAGATATATGTGACTCCACAAGGCCAATTCATTTTGCATAGATGAGTTCTGTTATGTGGGGATCAATAAAATCTTGATGGATGGCCCTGATCATTGCACTTGGCTGGTGTAGTACTTGTCACACACTGTGGCTGTGTGAGTCTCACTGGTCTTTCTTCTTTTCCCCCCATTGTCTCAAACCAGACTTGAGGTTGAGAAAAAGTGGCAGTTTTAATACCTTCAGAAAAGTGAAACTGTTATCTTTTCTTTTGTCAACAAACATCTTCTTTTTTCTCCAAAAAAAAAAAAAAGTGTATACAAGCATACTGTGCAGAGGGAGGGTACAGAGGGCAGAAAGTATAATAACTAAGCTGTATACTTTAAGATGTGAGCTGTTTTGTTTGCCTTGGACTGTCTTCTCTCAGATCTGAGTGCCCTGATAGTTTGCTCTGAGCTGCAGCTTCTCCCTCTTTACTTCAAGATGTATTGCTTGTCCAAACAAGATGGCAAAAGTAGTTTTGTCAGTTCTTAAGAGTTCATATTGGGTTTCAAAAAGTATAGAAATGTGCCTTTATATAGTCAATACATGGACTACTATTTTGCATTTAAATCAATGAGCAGACAGTCTATGCTGCACACACCTCTGATAATCAATTCTCTTTAATGTTCTACGAGGAACTTTCATATTTTGCTGATTTTGGAGTCCCCTGTGGACAAAAGCAGCGGTGTTTTCATTGCAATAACTACCAAATATAAAGTTAAAAATAAAATTTTGTAAATGAAAATCTCCTCCTGCTTCATTTTAACTGGCTCACTATGAGGTTACCTGGGAAAATGTAAACGCAGGTTCATTACATCTAATTTCCCAGGACAATCTGACCTGCCAGCAGGTATTAAGAAAAACTAAATATCTTCTTGCGGATGGTGTCTTTGCTTCTGTTGGTCATAAGGATTAAATTAAGACTGTTTCATAAGCAGCTAAGAACTCCTTGTAGTAACTTTAAGTATTGTGATTCATTTTTTTATGATTCCTGGATCTATTTTTTTATAGGCTAACTAGCATTTAGTTCACTAGCCAGATGCTAACGTATGATGGAAATTCTGTGGAAACAAACTGATTGCTGTTGACTTTGTGTTGCTATTTCAATCTGCTATACTCTGGCTTCAACGTTCCACACTGAGGAGCTACAGCAGCCTCAAAACGCCAAAACTCAAACTCAAAATCCCCAATGGGTTTGTATGAATTTCTACTTTAGAGGCTCGCATTTGTTCTTTGTGTAGTTTTCATTTTGGCATTTTATTTTATTTATTTTCTTATTGCGCTAGCTTGATTAGCAAGAAGTATTTTATTCACTATAAGCAGTGGACCTTTAGGGGTGTTATGATTCTCTAACGCCTTGTTTCAATTTGACTTTTGATTTTAAGGGTCACGATTCAATTAGATTTTTTTATTTAAACTTTTTTTTTTCAGTGCTCACAGCTAGGCCATTAGACTATCTAACCTTGAGATAACTTGTAATAACGAATCGCAATAGTTGTAGAATTGCAGTATTTTAAAATTGAAATACATATCGAATTGGCACCAAAGTAATCATACCATTACTACTGATAATGATAATAATCATCAACCACAGTTGGTGTATATGGCTAAATTATTGTCAAGAAAATCCTTGCAGTGTGGTGGGAGGGTTTTACTCACAGTGTGATTAAAGAAAACACTTAATCTGTGTCTTTTGGGTGTTTCATTGACTTTTAAAAACGGCCTCACATACAAACTACTCCTGAATATCATCTCCAAACATCAGTCCAACAGGAGCAGTCTTTTAACATGTCGCAGAGGTTGAACTCTACCTTCACTGCTCTCGGCTATCTTCAGAGGATGACTGAGGCCATGACCAACAGGGTGTCACTTTGCGAGAGCACCACAGGGATGACAGATGGGTGTGCTAGCTCCACCCTGCTGGCTACCCATCCACTGTGATTGATGCAGGAATGAGGAGAGCGCGTGGTCTTTGGATTTCATTTGCTCACCGCTGTTCACTTGCTCCTATTGATTTAGGGGTGTGCTGGTGATGGGCAGTGGGATTGTGTGTGTGTGTGTGTGTGTGTGTGTGTGTGTGTGTGTGTGTGTAAGACTGATGTGGGCTGCTTCTTACTTGTTTTTAATTGGAGAATCAATTCCTAAAGTACAGTGACAAACAACCAGATGTCTCAGAACAACTTCATCAAAATGCATCCGACAAACAAATCAAATGATAAACAGAAATCTGTGGTACAACAGAATCATCTAATAAATAACTGCAGAAAGTAGACTCATTGATATGAAGGCCGGTGGTTGTACCAGGGGGTTTAGATCAGAGCCGATTCATCATTTTGAGAGGCAAATTTGTGGTAGATCTGCCTTGTACTGTTTAAAAGTGTTTGCCTGCACAAATACCACAAGATAGATTTAACACAGTGCGTGATGACCTGTATAAAATAACAAGTTCCCAACATTCACTGTCCATTGTAACCACATAGTTGTATTTTGGAGGACTATTTGCACTCAGTGTGTCAAAAATGTACAGCACAGTACATGTTAACAGCAGCATCACAGCTTGACTCCAGCACAAAGATCAGCAAGATTAAAAGAAGATACACAGAGAGGGCAAAACTGGCTCAACCAGGAGTCTACCTGACAGCAACAACTGCATTTTATTTCAGTGTGTGTTACAAATGAAAATAAACTTTGAAATGTATTTCTTTTATATTACTGAGGTGTAACAGCAGTTAGCCATTTGTAGCTAATGGTTATACAGTTGGATATTGCAGATGAGGCTTCGCTCTGAGCTCTCAAAGAATCCAGGCTACAGTGAGGTTGGCGACTCTG
>JAJHUR010093275.1:0-37889 GCA_027495735.1 Lutjanus campechanus
CTTCTTCTTCTTCTTCTTCTTCTTCTTCAATTGTATGGATACTACATGCAACAGGACACAGTTTGTAAGGGTATCTGCAGTATGTACTAGAAGTAAAAAGAAAAAGTATGCGATTTGGAACGTAGCAATAGTTTTTGACTTTTAATAGTTATTAGTAGTTCTGACATTTCACACAATTTGCGCCTGTTTCCCTCCATGTTACACTGCTGCTCTGAGTGTGTCTCTCGTTGCCCTGTGGTAATTTTCCCAGCTCCCATCTGTTTTCACTTTTCTTCCTTCACAGGTTTTTTTTACTTGCAAGTTTGAAAAACATTGACACTTATGATGCAGCTGTGACAGTCTGAGTCCTTTTTTATACAGTCTGATTTCATGTTTTATTGTTTTATTGGTACATCTATGCAGACACAGGGCAGGTAATGATTGAATTTTACCCTTGCTACTTTAAAAAGGCCGTTTGTTCCATCGACCCACACCACTCATTCAGTAAAAGCACCAAACTCTCAGGTTCCTGATATTTTCCACTGGAGCGACCTCATGCTACATTATGGCATTTCTTTCTCCCTGATTTCTCATGTTTACAAAAAATCTTCCACCTTTGACCAGCTGTCTGGCTGAAAATAACTCAAAGTGTTTGTACTCAGAAATCTTCAGGTTTTGGTTTCCTCAGCTGCCATAAGGCAACAAATTGTTCTGTACAAGTTGTGCTCTGTGTGAACATGGTCCTCTGCATGTTGGTGTTATTACCAATGGTAAAATGTTCGGATTCTTCAACATGACGACTCCAGCATTCTTGTTCTTGTAATAGAAAAAAATGAAATTGATCAGACGCATTTAAGTCTGCTGCATCATTAACTGGCCTATAAGCAAGTCAGTGGCCTTGTCTCATATCGGCCATCATTAGAGTTATTAATGACAGACAAATAGTGTTTAACTGCAAAAAAAAAGTCTTATTTTCCAAAGATGACTGACTACAAAATTACTTTCATCTCGTGTTTGACCTTGTCGCCTTCATCATCCACCACAAATTAATTTGATAGTGAATTATTCAAATTCTAACTCTCTTTATACTTATAGGACCATGGAAGTACTTGTGCATGATTTGTTTCATTTACCAAACCACATATCCATTATTACTGACCATTTCCTAAAGCCCTTTTTCTGACTTATTAACGTTCAGACTCTCAGTCATACAGTATGTGCATTATATGCTGCTGGGTGTTGTTGTTCCTACTCTCCCGCTGTGTTGCTCTCAAATGAGGTTTCTTTTCCTAAATTATCATCTTGGAAAAGACATTTTTTCCTAATGGGCATTAAAGCTGCCAAAAATTGTTCACTTTTATGTAGGAAATCTCCGCACACAATTAACAAAGCTCAGCGGATTAACACTTACCTTGATATAATTAATTTGGGTCTTGGACACAAGGATGCCTGGTCCCCCGGAGGAGACCATTCTCGTCTGGCGATTTATTTGTTAGTAATCATCTTCATCTGTGTGCTCCTATTTGCTTTGTTATTGAATTTTGTTTCTTTTTGTCCTGCAGATTTTAACATGAGATGCTTTGGATAGCAAAGAGGGTGGGTGTTAACCACAATAAATCAGTTTTGAGATGTTATTTAAAATACTCAACAAGAGTTTGCTGATGAGACTCCCAGGAGGAGACTGTTCCGTCACCTGGGAGTCACGATTAAGCGTGTAGCCCTAATTCCCATCAGCCTCAGCTGTACTTTGTGTTCAGTACTAATTACTGAATGTTAGCATGTTAACATGTTAAACACTGTACCCGCATTAGAGCATCAACATGTTAGCAGCACAGCTGTGTTTAAGTACAGCCTCACAAAGCTACGAGCATAGCTGTAGATCCTGCGTCTCTGGAAAGTAATTTTAAGTTAGAAACCAGAGAACCTCAAGTGTGGTTGTAAAATTTCAGTTGTCTTAATTGTGGCAAAAACTATAAATTCAGTTTTGTTGTAATTTAACTGCAGGCAGGGGAATCTCCAGATTTGTTTGACCTGGGTGGCCTAAGTGGGGCACTGACTTATGCAGGAGTGGCATGAAATACGTGTGTGTATGCTCGCATGTACAGTCACACACATGCACAGACTCATGTCAGAATAGCATTCATTTATCATCTCTCAGATCTACTTTAATTACTAACATGTAGCTGCAGTATCTTACTCTGTCTTACATTCATGTGTTTAGAATCTTTATTTGAAAGATAAACTCTCAACAGTCAACAGTGTGGGAAAATACAAGTATAATACAGAGCTTCAATACTTAATTCTTTAAATCCTCAAACAGAAATTCTTCTTCCATTCTACCTCTCTCCAATAATAATTATTTATTTACCCATTTGCTGTATATTGTTTTCATATATTATTGTTGTTTTTGTGAGAAGAATAAATGGAACTACAACTAACATCTCATTATACAACCATGTGTTGCAAAACGATTCATAAATAGAAAACAACGCACATTTAAAAATACTCGTCAGACAGCTGGTTCAAACTAAGGTGCCGCCTGCCACTACACATATAACCAATCATTTGTTGAGGGTTATTGTAGGGATACTTGAGGGTAATGGGGTGGCACTTAGGGTGGCCAATCAGATGTCAAAGGTGCCCAGTGCCCCCGACTCCCTCGAGGTCCCCACTCTGAAACACCCCTGACTGCAGACACTAATCTCTTAAACACAGTTGTGTAAAATGGTCAAATTTTACAAATACATAAAGCGCTAAACCATTTTTTATACATTATGAAACATGTAGGTACGGAGATTTATTGAATAACACAAAACAGCATTCCTCTACTCTCCAACCTAATAAATAAAATGAGCCTTTTCAGGCAGATCAGTGGTTTTCAGGGAAAAATAGGACTAACTGATTACTTGTTATTTGAATAGAGCACAGCTCTGAGCCTGTTGTTGCACATGCGAATCTCATTTTCTTTGGATTTGTGACTAAGCTCACATCACTTTCTTCAAGATGTAGTGTTTTCAGAGATCACCTTAAAAAACACACACACAGTTCTGGCAGACTTTCTCTGGGCAAAAAATAGCACACATCTTTATGCAGGAGCTCCCTGAACAAAAAAACACTCAAAGTTGTTTGTTTTTTTCCACCCAGCAGTCTCGTAGGTACTTAAGCTGTCCCGGTTTCCCACACACACTCTTGTCTCAAGCGCTGCCATTGTTGCGGTTGTCATGATAATCCGTGCCATTATGAGATGGGGTTGTAAAAAACTATCGTGTTGGTATCATAGGTGGGTGGCAGAGAGGAGCATGGCTGCGGAGAGGTGGATGGCTGAAGAGCGAGGGGTCTGAGGGTTGAGTGCCTCGTCTCCCTGACAGCAAATGGACTCAAATGAATCCAATTAGTGGTCCGTCTTTGTGCCAGAAAGTCCTGTTTGTCTCAATATTCATGAGGAGGCTCATTTAGTCTTATAACCCTCTTTACGCTTCGCTCATCCAGGCACATTAAGTCGGGCACTCGCTCACTCATTCATTCATTTTTCCACTTGCTGATTCATTTTTTCTCTCAATAACTCCCTAACTTTTTTCACTTGCTCACTCGTTAATTTGTTCACTCATTCATAGGGGCACGTCTGGTACATTTTGAAAGAGGGCACAGTAGGCCATTTGAAGGGGGATGTTGGTAAAATTACCAAAATGTGTCCTCCATCTTCTCTATCCCCTAGTAGCAGAGAGAGATCAGGGGTAGAGGGGCTGTTTAGTTGAATATGTTAGTACCTCACTCACTTAATCCTTTATCTGACTGAGGTTTCTATGGTCCTGACCATGTCTCTGAAATATCAGTACCCCACTGTGCTCGCTGTGCTCTCTATTGATAAAGCCATGGTGCTGACGTAGCGGACAAATTTGTAATGAACCTTCATATCCCAGTCCTGCCGTTCTGTCAGGGGAGTAATGGATTACTTGTAACTGGATTACGTAATCTGGATCCAAAGTCAAGGTTAATTGTATTCTATTACAGTTAAGATTTAAAAAAAAAAAAAGATGTAATCGATTACAGATACGTTTAGTAAAATGGGGATTATTAGTAGGATTATAGTTTTAAAATAAAGGAAGATATACTACCATGTACAGTGCCAATTCATTATCATAGCCTCTAGTGAAAATATGCCTCACTGGGTGCCATATTTTGTCTTAGAATCAATCAATCAATCAATCAGTTGTACACAATAAAGGAAGGAACATAACATTGATGATGAACATAAGACACATGACCATGTGCTCCACATATATAAATATACATATATATATATATATATATATATATATATATATATATATATATATATATATATATATATATATATATATAAAATGTAGGTGCCTAAAGTGTGCCTAATATTCTTTTATCCAACAGTTAGTGCTGGTGAGGTGAAGCTGAGTACAACGTATTTAAAAGAGTTGGCAGTTCGGTTGCTATACTGCACAAATGTGGCATCTAATGCAAGTAAATGCAGGAAAATGTAGAAGGATTATTTCAGGGATGCCTTCTGTCACATGATGGGTATCGAATTAAGCACTATTATTGTATCTGGATCAGTTTATGGACACTGGTATTGATATTGTAATTTTGTAATTGTCTGCTCTTCAGCTGACAGGGAATCTTACAAAAAAACTCCAATTTGTCATAGAATCCCTCACTTTTATCATGTATTCACTTGTTCACTTGCTTACACCTTCACCTTCTCACTCATTCACCCACATATTACCTCGTCCAACCTCTCAAATTCACATTTCACTTATTTAATCTCTCACTGCCCCCCTCACTCAGTCACTTACTCAGTTATTCGCACAATTACACACTCATTCACCAACACTTACTCTCTGTCGCTTTCCTCCACACACATACACACTGAGCAGATGTACAAAGCGCGGGAGTATTCTGGCTCTTTCTGTACAAACACACACACACTTTTCGGCAGCAGTGGCCAACAGGTGTGACTTTCACAGCTTCGGTCATTGGCAGACTGAAACTGCGGATGAGGGACGAGCAGCGTGTTCCTCCACAACCTTAGTCATCACATCACAGGGAACAGAGTGGATAGATCATCACCATCATAGTATGAAGGTTTATTACAGATAAAATGTCAACACTTTTACTGATGATGAGCGATAGATTGGGTTTATCTCAAATGTAAATGGGTGCTATAAATAAGAGAGTTATTTTTGGACCACTTCAGGGTAAAGAGTGCAGGAGATGAGGAGGGTGGGGGTGTGGGGGGTGTGGGGTAATCTCAGTGTAAACAAAAGTGTGGTTCTCATGCCAGAGGTGAAAGATACTTGTCCTTTTTCCCTCTAAGACGGTCTTTTCTTTTTCCTGTTTATTTTTACACCCAGAGAGTCAAGGTCTGCGCTCTGCTTCTTGAAAGGAAGGAGCTAATCTGTCGCCTAGCAACACCTCCCACTCCTGCATCGAAGCAGGAGCGAGAGAGAGAGAGGATGTGGAGTAAAGAGGAGAGTTGAGAAAAAAAAGGCAGAAATTTAGGGACACAGAGAGGTAGAGGGGACGACTGGGGAGCTAAAACATGGACATGACTGTGTAAAATCTGAATTGTCGCATATTTAGCTAGAAGCTAGAACGAGGAGAGTATCACATATAAGTACAGCTAATTACAGCGCACATACTTAGATATTCACACTCCTGCATGTACATGTGAATATATACACAGTCATGCACCATACATACACAAATAAACACATCCATATACACACCTACACAGTTTGTTTTGTTGATTTTATCACAAATCTGTTGTAAACATTTGTTTAACCTCAGTTGAAAAGGCTAACCAGAGTTGGGGACATCTGATTACATTACATCTGTTACATTATTTCTCCTTGTGTATTTCTCCTTGTCCTATGTAGCTCTGTTAATCTGGATTGTTCCTGTTATAAATAAAGACTAAGATTTAAATAGGCAATTCAAGAACCCAACATCCAAACATCAGGAGGAGATGCAACAAAGGTCCCAGGTTGGATCTGACCAGAAATTCTGTTATAATACATGTTTTAACCACCAGAATCCATTTATAGACTGATTATATATGAAGCATCTGTTGCTGTGTTGCATTTTAATTATGTCATAACAACAGTTTATCATGGGGCTACAAATACTATTCTTCTCTGAGCTTCTCGATGTTTGTTGTTGTTCTTTATTGTTGGGGGTTGGGGCGTTTTGCCTTTATTCCTCATAGATAAAGAATCAACTTTATTCATCACTAACACAATCACACACAGTACAATGTATAGTGGAATTCAAACCCTGTGTTTATCCCATCCCAAGGAGCAGTGGGCAGCCATTTGCAGCACCTGGGGACCAACTTCAGTTCTCGTTCAAGGGCACCGACAGGAGAATTAACCTAACGTAGAGGACATAGAATAGCCTAAACTGTTCAAAGATACTTTCATAGTGAATCTTATAGTTTTTTCCCTCTTTCTCACAGTCAGAAACTACTAAATGCCTTAGGACAGACCCTTTTATATTGGTAAACAGCAATGTTAGACAATCTCGGCTCAATTGTTGAGTGTCTATTGGATCAGAAAGCATAATCATGACCCCACAGGCATCCAAGAACTGAACAAAACTAAGGTGGGGTGCTTTTTTCCAAGTTTTGTCTAACAGGAGGTCTATATTCTCTTGAAAAAACCTAACCTACATAAGAGAATATGTGAACTCCTCACTAAAAAGCCCTGCCCCAGCTGGGGATTGAACCTGCCTTCTTGCTGTGAGGCAACAGTGACAACCACTGAGCCACAGTGTGCAATAGAGACAGGGACAAGAAATAAGAAGAAAAGACAGGGGGGATTTCATGCCACAAAGATCCAGTTGTGGTGCACATAAAACACAGGTAAACACAGGTGTTTATTAAGGATACTTTTAAGGTTCTACTCCATTGTGGTCAAACAGAGTCAGAGTGCTGCTGTGGTACATGTTGGCTCACTGGAAAGGCTCTGCTACACTAAATGGAATGGGACCTTAATTGGTATCATTGGCAACACCTTGACCCTCCTATTTTATATCAATATGGCTGCTGTGAGAAAAGGTCTATTGGGACACTAGTTCATCATAACATTGTGCCTTGAACTTTGACCCTCATACACCCGTCACACTCTATAGCACAAAGTTTGAAGTAAAAAGAAAAAATAAAGAAATAAAGAAAAGAAAAACAGGCATATCAGGAGCATTTTCTTTGCTTTCCTTTTAATCATCTCACAACCCCTCAAATTTATCTTGTGGCCACTTTTGAAGTTCCCAGCCTGCTCTAGGTGAATCCTGCCTCTTACCCAATGCAGGCTGGGGCAGCCCTCAGTCTCCTCATGACCCATGAAAGGGATAAATGGTGCAGAGAATGTAGGTTTCTCTAGTTTAGGCTTTAAAAAATGGCACTTTAATGGCAGCAACTGTGAAATAAGGCTGTGGATGTAGACCAAATAAGTACAATTAGAGTGGAAGAACCAGAGCAAATGTTCCCATGTGTAATCGTGCAATACAATATAATATTTTCACGATATTTGAACATGCATGTTATCCGCTGCTCAGTTCACACACAAATGCCTTCTGACTGCATGGCACTGATTTGAAGAACGTCAGATCTGTCGACAGACAGACAGACAGACATAAACCTGTGAATACGAACCATACAAACACCCACACACACAGCTCCACCCACACTCCTGCTCCTCACCTCCCGCCTTTATCCATCACTCCCTACCTCCTCCCTCTTCTCTCGGTGTGGCTTTGTGAGCCAGTAGCCTTGTACCTTTTCTCTTCGCTTTTCAATATCCAGTTTATTTTTAGCAGCCAGGGCACAGAACAGGGGGCAGAAGTTTTTCACTGGAGCTCTTTAGTTGTGTTCAGAGTTCTTTTTCTCCCCAAGGTCCCTGGATTATACTTAGACTCACGAGAGAATGGGGGACAATAACTCAGTAAATAACTGAGATATTTCTATTGAGGACTGAGTCCGCCACAGGAGACTTTATTGTGCTGTATGAGACTGAACCTGCATCTGTTCTCAAGGATAAGATCTGGATTTTTTAACATAAAGCATCATTGGAACACAAGAAAAACGTGTTTCATTTTTATTTTGAAGTATTTATTTAATATTCAATATTTATAATTATATATTTGTTTATAACAGTGTGTTATTTGTTGTTGTTGTGGACACATCCTGAGACTTTTTCCTCCCAGAGTACTGTACTGTGACATACCAGCACAGACACTGACTCTTTCTCCCCACAGTAAGTTGGTGCTGATGCGGGGTTGCCATGGCGACGTGATGTAGATGTGTTACATCACGAGAGACCTCCTAGCAGCAGATCTTTCATTGAGACTCCCTCTCTACCTTTTTTCTCCCCTCGATTAACTCTCAGCCTCATTTTCAGACAAAAGGTCAAGCACAGATCAAAAGACAAAGACATCTGGACCTGATTTGTGGACACATTTCACATTTTAGTGTGAGTTTAAGTGTTAGTCTTAATGTATATCATCCGGACATATGTTCAAGATGAGCAGATAGAGCGAGGTGTTGCATAACAAAAGCAGAGAGTGGGTTGATGAGGAGAGTAAGGGAGGAGGAACAGATGTGCTGAATGGGCTTCATGTCAGCCAGTAAACCTCATTTTGTACCTCGTTCTTTTCTTAGACTCGGCCATTTGTCCTCTTTGCTACCCTTGCTGTCCTCCTCACGTGACACCCCCCCAATCTCCTAAGGACCGCATTTTGTTCTCCCCTTCTATGTTGTCCAGAGTCCCAAGCAATTTACTGATTCATTCACTCGGGGCTGATTCATGAATGGATGGGGTCAATTACTTGTCTGCTGTGGCTTGTTCATTTCTTCCCATTGAGACCTGCTTTCTATCTATAGAGCTCTAAAAATACATTAAAACACAAACAGGTGGTGTCAACAAGCTAGAAAATGGGCTATCAGAAAAGCCTCTTTTTTTCCAGGAAAGCCGCTTTTTATTGGATATTATTATCATATTGGTGTATTAGCCAAACACTAAATTAGAAATGCCTATAAAAAGCAGGTTTGGAAATATTGCCAAGCCTAATTGTTGATATCTATTTTAGGAGAAGCTGTAAAGAATTATGGGGTCCTGAATGTAACTTAGTACATTTAAGGGTTTTCCCTGGATGAATTTAAAAAACGGTGGCAAAGGCTGGACAACATACATGACATGCACAGTGTACATAGTTCAAGTTCAAGTTCAAGTTTAAGTTTATTGTCATTTCCACGTACAGAGTACATAGGAATGTAATTGTGTTTTTCTCACAACCCCAAGGTGCTAACAAGACATGTACAAGTATAAAAATATTTTAAAAATATAAAAAATAGTAGTTGACTTAAATGACAAATTCATGATTTGATAGATGAAAGCGTCCATAGGGATTTAAATTTTACATTGTGACAATTTTTACATTGTGACAAATGACACTGACACTGTTCTGGCATAGGTATCAACATGAAAACACTCAGCTGCGTTGTGTGTAATCTTTCTGTGCACACTTCACTGTCCTGGTTCCAGTTTTTGATAAAAGACAAGTAAATAATAATGAAGGAAAAGAACTTTCCAATGTGACCAGTAAACAGGTGCTGACAGATGGCTCAAATTTTTAATTTTGATTTAAAAAATAATAATATAATATAGAAGAAGCACTGAAATCCAATAAAAAGGTGTGTCTTATTTGTCCAGTGTAATAGGCCCAGTAATGATTGGTGCTGATTTGGCTTTACTGGGTCACAAGCTATTGAAAAAACTCAAACTTGAAATATTTATGTAAAATAAATTAATTACACAGTAGCAATCAAAATAAGTGTGCTACACGAGACCAAATTAGTATAATTTTTTAACTAGAACTTTCATTAATATGTGACAGTCAGCACAAAAAATGATTTTTTTTACACAAGGAGGCAGCCAATAATACAAAGATGATCCACCTTTGAGTTGGACAGGGAGGGAAACCCTGCATTTATTCTGGTACCCTTGTTCTGTACTTAAGTATTTCCTGTATAATTCAACACGATATTTCAGAGGGAAATACTGTTCTGCAAATCAGAAGTAAGTCTCAAGTCTTTACAGTCAAGTCCCAGGTCCTAAACTTTGAGTTTCAAGTCCTCAACAAGTCATAAAGTGCTTTTCACTAAATGTAATGCCATTTTAACAATAGAGTCTCAACCTACCGTCTCTTGTGCAACTTCAAATGAAGTCAGAAATTGTTGGGTCTCCATCTGTAATGATCAACCTGCAGGTTTTGCATTTTGTGGTTCATTTTTTGTTTTGAGCGTCCTTAAGGACAGAAAGACAAAATATAGTAAAACCATTCGCTCATAGACAACAACACAATAAAAAGAAGTATAAAACATATCAAACTTATACAATAATCATAAAAGCATAAAACAATGGGTAAAATAAAAATCCAACACATACAACAACATAAATAAAACCCTGGCTCCTGCAGGAAAATTAGCAGCAACATAAAATGGCCCACTAGATAAAGTGCTTTAAGTGCCTTTAAAACATCTGCCGCACAATTCATTTAACCTGCTGCAGGTCCTGCAGAGCAGAGATGTTTGAAGTGTGAAGGAAGTGGACAGCTTCAGCATATGTGCTGTTCTGGAACCTCGATGTTCTGGTCTTAATGCCTCTTAGTCCTTTGCAGGAAAGGAGAAATTATAAATTTGCCGGGTGAGAGAGGTTCTTTAAAACTTTAAGGGCCCTCTTTTGTAATCTGGCCTTACAGATTTCTGTGAGGGCTGAGAGCTCACATCCAATTATTCTGTGATGCAGTCTGCACCACCACTGTAACTTCATTGGATGCTGTCAGCTTGTCTTGAATAAACTGGATCCAATATATTTGATTATTAATATGAAAGTTTCTTAATAATTCCCTTTGTCTGCCAAAAAGTAATTCACAAAGACATTTGCAGCAAGTTGTCTTACATGTGCAGGGAATGTAGTAACTTGTCTGGGGTCAATTAAACCTCAGGGAGTTCAAACTATAAAACACAAGTTATCAAACTCAACTTGACTTGTTTCAGATCAAAATCATGTTTAAAACCATCTGGAGTCCTGGTTGATTTAGACTTTCTGTGCATCCACATGCATCCTCCACATTAACAAAACAAAGCCCCACAATTTTTAATAACAAAACAAAACCCACAATAACACATATGTACTCCACATAAACACACAATCTCAACATCTGTATCTTCATATCTGATCAACTTTAACAAAATTTGTTAAATATAAATAAGCATACACATATGTTAACTTAAACAACAATATGATCCTTTAGATTCTGTCTGCTCTGTTGTTATGTCCTTGGTGGCATTATTGTCCACTCGTCCTACAATCTGACAAAAAAAAGCACAAGAAAACCAAAACACAGAAAACACACACAAAAAAAACATGTTCAAGCACAAAGACCACTTGTCTATGTGCCCACTGCTTGTAATACTTTCCTGACCATTGTCTTTTCCATGTTAAAATAATTTAACACTTTAGTAGTGTAGGAGGGTATGTGGATTTCCAATATTTGAGTATCAAGTTCTTTAATATAATTTGGAAAAAAAGAGTGATCCAACTCTGCAGATACCTGACTGTGTCCTGAAAAATATCTTGAAATATACAAATTGATGGATTAAAATATGACAACCAAACATAAGAGCTTATTTTGTCAGTCCAATAAAGCTGATAAGAATGCCCAAAATACAAGAAAAATCACCCCAAATATTATTATAGAACAGTTTTAGGTCATTTTACTACGTATATACACAAATACAGCCAAAAAATGTAAGAAAAAAATCAATAAAGTGTTTTTCTCAGCTTGTATCTACATGACCAATGACTAAAGTTATATTTTTGTAAATAAAACATGCTCATTTATCAATAAATAAAGAGACAACAGAGTGTTAATAAGAAATTCTCATTATTTTAGGAAAATCCATGAAGTATTATGCTGATAATGTGTGTTTTTTTGTGCTATTAAAAGGGTCTGGCAACTGCGAGGACTCAAAGTATTTTTTACATTGTTTTACTGATACTTTTACTTAAAGCTCCTCCAATAAACCTGAATATCTTGTTATTTTTTGCAGGTCCCTAAGCAAGAAAGCGACAGTGTTTCCACTGTAATAACTACAAAATATAACCTCAAAAATAAATTATGGGGAAAAACAGCTTCTCCTGCCCCCTTTAAACTGGATAAGGTAGTGCTCACTGTAACTTTGCCTTTGAAAATGTGAACACAGGCTCATCAGGTCTGCGTCATTCAGAGTAACATAATAAAGTAATGAAGAAATTGCCAATCTTCTCTCTGATGGCCTTGTTTGCTTATATAGGTCTTATAGAGGCGTCAGTATTAAATTGAGCTGTTTCATAACCAGTTAAAAACTCCTTGTAGTTTGTTCAAGTAAATGATCCTCCACCACTGACATTTTAACCAAGATGCTCTGCAGACTGTCTGGTGAATCCACACTGAGCTGTTTTTATATTTTCATCTGAATTTCACAGAAACACCCCAGCAGACCATATTTCAGAGAAGAGTCACAGCCCAAATATCTGTTTCACAATCAGCCTGTGTTTTGTGATTCACAAAATTCCTCTCCGGCTCGCTGCTGCTCCTTGACGCTCACATACCTTTAAGTTTTTCATTTCTGTTATTTTTCTCAGGGCTGAATGTCTTTTCAGCATAGGTCCCTTTTGCCGCTATACACCCACACAGCCATAGCAACACGTTGTCGTTTCTTGGTAACCACATTTACGCAATGAGTAAAGAAATTGAAGGTAGAGTAGGCATGGATAAGGTCTAGCTTAGAGCCTTATATAAATCTATCCAAGGCTCTCATGTAATTCAGTGTGTCAGCTTAAGTTTTGTTTGTTTGAATGACACAGATGGAGAAAAATGTTGTTAAAGTGCACCTGAATCTCAACACAGGGAACAGAGAACATGCTGTGTGTGTGTGCAGTCGTCCTCTCAGACACCTGCACAGTCATATTTTTAATTACGCTGTTGTTAATTACTGACATGTGACCCAATATCCCACTCGCTGAGATACCCTGCACTGAATTCCCCGGGTGTTGGTGGAAGATTACACTGACCCGAGGTAATGAACATGCTCAGCAATTGAACCTGTAATTGGACCAGACTGATAAGCTAATTATTTCCAGAGCTAACAAGAAGAAATGACTCCTGTTGTATTACAGCGGGGGACAATTCAGAGAGCGTATAGCACATGTAAGCTCCTCTGTGATATGTGCAGGTCACTTGTGGGCTGATAAATGTTCATATTTGAAATAATAATAAGAAAATCCCACAGGATTTATTTCTAAATAATAGAAAATACAATCAAAACTCATTCTGTTCTAGTAGATCTAAATGTCACTGCCTCTTGGTTTTTTTTTTTTGGTTTTTTTGTTTTTTGGCTGTGCTAGTGGAGTCGATTTGTTGGTCCACCACCTCAGTTCAGACTGAAATATCTGAACAACTATTAGATGGATTAACACAAAATTGAGTACAGACATTCATGGTCCTCAGAGGATGAAGCCTAATGACTTTTGTGAATCCTAATTGTTTCTCTAACGCATTGATTTCCATGAGATTTGGCACAGCTATCTATGTCTGCCTTCAGATAAATTTGGTGACTGCCTGACTTTTAATCAAGCACCATCATCAAGTCCAAATTTTTGTTTTGTCCAATACTTTGGTTTAGCCCAGGGGTTCTCAAAGTTTTCACAACCGAGTGCCAGCATTTGATTGAGGGTTGCACAGAATTTGTGATTGGTCTCAACACCAAATTCACCTGTTTACAGATAAGGCAGATCCCTTTATCGGTCCCCCCGAGTCCCAGCAAAGTCGAAGTTGATCCATTTTTCCTGAAGACTCTTTTTCTCCTCAACCATCACCTTTTTTTTCCTATAGTGGGTTTCATCTCAGTTCCACATGACTGCTGAGTTGTCCCTCAAAATCGATAGCTTTTTAACCTAAATCTATTTTGACTCTCTAGTTGGTCAGACCTGTGTCCTATGCAGTCCTGTGTCTGATGTAGCAGGTAGTTTATTGCTTAGTGGTACAATAAATATGCCTTTAAGATCAACCCTACACCAATATAATTAATGTTTACTTTAGTATTTTCTATATATATATTTTTTTTTTTCAAATTAACCCCTTGTCGGGAAACAAAACCATGTGTAAAGTTGGATTCCACCTAAAGAGATTTATCTGTATTTCTAATGTGTTTGTGGAAAAACATAGTTTAGAACATTATTTGCGACACAAATATTATATAATAATGTTTCTATAATTGGCAGTTGGCACTGAATACAAACTCAGATGTAGGGTTTGTTGTTTGTTTTTTTAAAATTAGTCACTGATGTGATTGTTGATGTAGTATTGTGTAATTGTCCTCCACCTCTGATCAGCCTCTCCACATATATCTATAAACCGTATATCCAGAAGAGAGAACCATTTCCTGCCTAATGCCCGCTCACTAATTTACAAACCCTAATCACCCGGCCCTCGTTGTATTGTGCAGCCTGTTTTTGATGTCCTACGGATTCCGCTGCCCGCTCTTTTCGTTAATGAACTAATCTCAATGCTCGGGTGGTGTGGGTGGAGGGAAATGACACTCCACCTCACTCTTTCATTCATAAATATAATACCTGCATTGTGGTGTAGTGGAGGAAGAGGCATGGAGAGCTTTTTGTAATGCAATAGGAAGAGATCAAAGCGTAGGACCTGGGGAACAGATTGCTCCTCCATCATGGCAGCATGTCTCCAACTGAGGGACATAACAGGATGGTACAACGTGGAGAAGTGTCTTTTCTGTCCACCATGTTTGTTCCATCGTAGCAGAGTGGTTGGTGCGCTTCTGCCCCGTATGGACCTTCGTTTCTCCTCTTCCTGTCCCACGCTGTCCCCCACTGTGGCCTGCAGGGCACGGCTTGCCCAGAAATTAGATCATAACCAAGCAAAGGTGCCAAAAAAAAAAAGATATGAGGCCCAGGCACTCCAGCACTCCCCTCTGCCACCCCAAACACTCCTCCCACTCGTCTGTGTGGGCAATGCTACTCTCAAACACATGCTGTCCTATGTAAACACCCACACCCTGCACACACACACACACAGACACAAACAAACACAGACACGAGAGACTACACACACTCTCCTCTGTGCCCACTGTGCGAGTACACGTCCATGGACGGATTATGAGACGATGAGCACCTGGGCACAGACATGTAAAAGCCCCCCCATCCCTCCTACACGACAGCACAAAATAACTACAAACGTTTTGTCTCTTCCTGGATGTCCTGCGTCTATTTTTAGTATTTTTGCATTTATTTGTAGTCTTTTTGCATCTATTTTTAGTCATTTTGTGAGTCATTCTAGGTGTTTTACATTTATTTTTAGTTATTTTGCATCTATTTTTAGCCATTTAGCACCTCTTTGAGCTCCTTTGCGTCTCTTTGTGGTCAGTTTTACGTCATTTTTAGCTGTTTTGCATTCTGGTTGTTTGTTGTCTATTTTTAGTCTCGTTATATCTCTTTGGGGTCTTTTGTATCTCCTTGGGGTTGTTTTGTGCCTCTCTCTGGTTTTTTTTTCAGTTTTGCAATTTCTTTTAGTCGTTGTACATCTCATTCTGGTGGGTTGGCATATTTGTTTTAGTAATGTCTCATCTCTTTATGGTCTTTTGCATCTCTTGTGGTCATTTTGTGTCTTTATTGTCGTTTTGCCTGTCTTTGTGGTCATTTTGTGTCTTTTTGTGGTTGTTTTGCATCTCTGTAAAGTCTTATTTGTCTCTGTGTAGTCACTCTGTGTCTCTGAGTTCCTCCCTGCATCTATTTGGAGACATTTTACATCCATTTGTGGTTGTTTTGCATCTCTATGTGATCCTTGTATGTCTGTTTGTTGTCAATTTGTGTCTCTTTGTCATCATTTTGTGTCTCTGAGGTCCTTATGCCTCTGTCTGTAGTCATTTTGAGTCTCTTTGTGGTCTTTAGTGTCTTGTTGTCATTGTCTTTGTGGTTTATTATGTCTCTTTCTTGTCTTTTGGTCTCTTTGTGATCATTTTGCATCTTTGTGGTTGTTTTGCTTCTCTGTGCTTACTTTGTGTGTCTTTGTGGTCTTTTTGTGTCTCTGTGGATATTTTGCGTCTTGGGGTCATTTTGTGTGTCTTTATTGTTGTTTTGCCTCTCTGTGGTAGTTTTATGTCTCTTTGTGGTCCTTTTGTGTCTTCTTGTGGTCATTTTGTGTCTCTTTTTGGTCTCTTTATGTCTCTGGATATTTTGGTTGTTTTGCTTCTCTTTGTAGTCATTCTATCTTTCCTTGTGGTTAGTTTGTGTCTCTGTGGTGGTTTAGTGTCTCTTTGTGGTCATTTTCTGTTTCTTCATGGTCAGTTTGTGTTTCTTTTAGTGACGTTTTGCAGGTGAAGGACCTCTGGTCCCAGTGCCCGGTAGACACATTCAGTAATCCACCCATGACAGTGTCATTCTGTTTCAGTCAGGTTTTCTTTCTGTCTGAATGCCAACAGGAAATGCCAGGGGACCGCTACACTCCCCGAATGTGAACACACATACAAACACACAGACACACACACCTCCTACCCTACTGCACTCTTTAACACCATCTCCAAGCTCTGTCATCTTTGTTCTCGATCATCACAGGCTGCCAAGTTATGCAAGAAAAAGTCTGTGCTACATTTCAGAGCTGGGAAAGTGTTTGTGTGCAGTAGTTGATGTATTGTACATCAGTTGTGAAAAAAGTAGACAAAGTTGCCATCACTTTTTCCTCCCACAGGTGTATGAGTTCATGGAAAACGGGAGAAAATGTGGGCTCACTAGTCAATTAGGTTATAAAACCAACACTCTCTCCTCAGGTTGTTGCTATTCCTGGACTGCTGCTGGGAGGGGAGATCTGTGTGATCTGCTGCCTCCTGGTGGCTGAACGCCGTCTGCTCGGATTACATAAAACTGGGCTGTGTGTGTGAGTCATCACCCCCCAGTGAGGACAGATGGGAGGTGTGTGTGGTGTGTTTGTGTGTTTGTGTGTAGGACGGGGCGGAGCAAACAGCAGTGGACTGTGAAATAAGGGCTTTCCCCTCTCTCTTTTCTCCCTCTCTCTCTCCTTTTCCTTAGTTTTTTTTTTTTTGTGGGTCAGGAGAATCGGTTAGCAGCACACAAGTGAAGTGCTGTGACAGTAAAAATAGAACAGGAGGCTGCAGAGCTTCAGTGTTGTGTAATTTAAACCGCAGACATTTGCATCCATTCCTCTGTAATTTAAGGATGTTAGGAAGATTTAATCTGCCTCTTCTGGTTGCAGAAATGAGACGTTTATAGATTATTAATGAGGAGGACAGAAATCGAAATGTTGCAGTCTTTCTGTCTTTTCGTATGTTACTGATATGTTGTAAGCTGAGAGATTTCTGCAATGCAGAGCATATCATGATGTTAACTTGTTAGCTGGTTGTTGTGAGCTGATGATGAGCCAGAAAGAAGCAAATATATTTTGCTGTGGAGGGCGGTGTTGTCGAGTGTGTGGGTGCAGGTAAAGAAGGGGGTGGATCTGGGACGCTGGAACGCAACCAAACACCAGCTCCCCTGTAGATTTGCTGTTCTCTTCTCACACTCACGACTTCATATTCAAACAACTCTCTATTATTATGTAAAAAAGGGAGTGGGAAATGATTAACTGGTGGAACTAGAAAAAAAGTGACAGTGGCCGGACAACTGAGCAGGCCATATACTCTATACTCATACTCATTTTGTCTATAGTATGTTAGAAAGTAATGATAAATTAACATTTTAATTCCCAAGAGTCCAAGGTGATGTAACCATGAAGCTCTCTTTAGGTGGACAAAGATCTAAAAACCCAATAATATTCAGTTTATAAATATATGATACAGAGAAAAGCAGGAAATCCTCCTATTGAAGAAAATGGAACCAGTCAGTGTTTGTTGCAATAGTAATAGTAATATTCAGTCTATTAAAGCTGGGGTGACAGTATATTTTTTTCATCATTGCTAAAAAGTTCCATAATAACCTTAAGGCATGATGTAACTCAAGTGGGCTGAAAGAAAACTAGACATCTGCTGCTCAACTTGGCTCTGTGGTCTGTTGTAGTCTGTTGGTTTGTTTGTTTTTAGTCATTGTGGTTGTTTTGTGCCAGTTTCTAGTCCTTTTGAATCTCTTTGTGCTCTTTTGCTTCTTTTTGTAGTCAATCTTGTGTCTCTTTAAGCCATATTGCATCTCATTCTGGTTGTTTTTGTTTATTTTTAGTCATGTTTCATCTCTTTGTGGTTGTTTTATGTCTCTCTGTGGTCGTTTTATGTCTCTTTGTGAGCATTTTGTGTCTACTGTGTTTTGTTTTTGGACATTTTTAGCCACATTGAGTCTCATTCTGGATTTTATGTCTATTTTTAGTCATAGCACATCTCTGCGTCTCTTGTGGTCATTCTGTGTCTCTTTGTGGTCATATTATGTCTCTTTGTAGTCGTTTTGCTTCTCTTTGGTCTTTTTGTGTCTTTTGTGCCCATTTAGCATCTCTTTGTGGTCATTTCTGTATCTTGTCTTGTCTTTTGTATCTCTTTAAGGTCGATTTGTGTCTCTTTGTGGTCACTTTGCATCTGTGGTCATTTTGTGCCTCTTAGGAGTTGTTTTGTGTCTCTTTGTGGTCGTTTTGCTTCTTTTTGTGGTTGTTTAGTGTCTCTATATGGTCTTAGTGGTCATTTTGCATTATGCTATTGTGTTTATTTTTGGCATCATTGACCAAAAGTTCCATAATAACCTTTAAGCGTGATGTAATTCAAGTGGTTTGAGAGAAAACTGGCTTTTTTGGCTCTGTTTTCAGGAAAATCTAACTAGTGGCGGGACACCTTAGCCAGTCACAGGCCAGTAAGACAGGTGATTGTTGAGTCTAATTCCCGAAACCTCAATATTAGTAGTAACTTGGAAATGAGACTTAACAATCAACCATCTAGAATCAAGAAATTGTCTTGACACAGATTAAAAGGAATATTGTTTTATTAGGGTTTAAATCTTAGACAAAAAAAAAAACAAAGTACAACACGATCAGCAATGTGACAAACAACCTACAAAAGGCAGTGACGGGGAGCTTGAACATAGGACTGAACAGTGGAGGGTGAGGGAGGAGGAGCCTGGATGCTGAGGTCTGATCTGAGTGGTTACTGAATCACGTCTATCAACATGGAAACACGGCCGACGAGAATAAAGTGACAAACAGAGCGGAACCGAAGATAAGGATGTAAACTGGCAAAAACAGATTAAATCTGGGCGTGAATTACTCCACCTGAAGGCAGACAGACAATATGCCACACAGATCTGTTATCACCCTGAACAGATGTGAAGAAAAGAAATCCCTTTTTTCAAGCACACTGACCACAGAATGATGCTGTCAGATAGGTGTTAATAAAAATAACAGTAAACATGGGATCCTAAGAAACAGGAAAACTGACACATTAAACACAAGATTGACTGGACTAATCGTTTTAAGGCTGTTATTTATCTGTCAGGCACTTTGTATACTGTACTGTATGTATATTCTTACATGTAATATGGTGGGCTGACAGAAATGTGTGGCTTTCTTTGGACGTCTAAGTACAAAAAGAGTGTAACATCACAGTGAATGGTTGAACTGCATTTTGTTTTACAGCTACATTTTCCTTTTTTTTGCATCTGTGTTTCTTTCTCTCTCTCCATCTTTCTCTGTGTCCCTCCACTCTTCTTCTTTTTCTTTAAAAGGTGTACGGCCCCACGTAGATGGAGAGTCTGAGGGCGGAGCTAGTCTGGTAGCTGCCCTGGTAGCTGAGCAGAGGGTTGACTGACACCATCTCCAGGTCCAACGTGTACTCTCTGGGCCCCGACACGGCGCGGGCCAGCACCAGCATGGCACTGATATTATTGATTTGCTGAAAAAGACAAAACAAGTAATATGTGAGTGACGTGTCAAAGGTATTTTCACATTAAGATATAGTTATATAAATATACTTATTCACTTTATTGCCCACAGTTAGATGAGAAGATCAATACCCCTCTCAGAAGTGCATATTAAATGTAAAGCTACAGCCAGTAGTTAGCTTAGCTTAGCACAAAGACTGGAAAAGGGGGGAAACAGCTAGCCCACAGCTAGCTCACAAATACACATGCTATGTATCATTATAGTCTGGACTGTAACTCACCCATCACACAGTACCAAACAGGGGAACTTTTTGCATTTGCCACTTTGTACAGAAACTACAAATGCTGCTAATTATTCATCCTGTGGAGGGAATATTACTTCCACATCTGTTCATCCCTATTTGCACTGTAATTGTTCATACAGCTCTTGTTCTATATCTGTGTCTTGCTATTGTTCCACCGACCCCGAGCTTAACTTGTACACTTTTCAATTCCTAATACTTTTTAGTATCTTGTTTGTATCCTAGCATTTTTATACAGTGTACTTGTATATTTACCAACATCAGGGTGTGAGAGGAATGGCATGTTGTTCCTCTGTATGTCCTGTATATATGGCAGCATTGACTAAGCTGATTTTGACTTGTTGTGGTTTTTACATTTACTCTAGTCCTGCACATAACCCCCCATAAAAACTGCAACATCAAGTGTTTGTGCTAAGCTAAGCTGGCTGTAGCTCCATATTTACTGTACAGACCTGAAACTGGTACTGATCTTCTCATCAGATTCTTGGCAAAAAGCAAATATGAGTATTTCCCAAAATGTTGAACTAGTTCAGTCAAAACAGTTTTTTTGAGAATCTGTTCAGTAAGAATGATAAAGGTGTAAGTTGTTCCATCCTAACAGGTGCTATGATATTAACAGATGATTTAGTAACTGAGCATTAAGGGAAATGTTAGCCTGAACATGCCCACACACACAATCCTGGGAAAAGGTCTAATTACATCAAGTTTTGTACTAATGTTTTAAAGATAAGAGAAAGGACAGGTTCTCTGGGACCACGTGGGACCATAAACCTTGTTTTCAAAAATAGGACATTTAGATGTAACATGCAACATGGTTTTAATTTGAAAAGGTACAGATGATCAGGTGAGAAAGACTATTTTATGATCCTGATATTATTATCAGTCAAACATACAAGGTGGCTGACTAAGGTCTATGAACTTCTTGAAAATGTATTCAGATCAATGAAATCATTGCTCACTTTGACTGTTTATCCACTGAGATGATGAAACAGAGTGGTTAGTTTCTAAATTTTTATCAGTTTTCATTTTCATCATTAACTTCAACAATCATCCTGTTCACTCTTTCTGCCCTGTAACAGTTCTCACCCTGATGTAGAAATCTCCGTTGTCATCACCAGAACGGATGCGGAAGGTGTTGTAGGCCCCCGGAGAGACGCTGGTGGCCTGAATCTGGAAGATGTCAGAGGGGACGGAGCGCTCTGAGGTGATGCTCATGTAGCGGTGGACGATGGAGAAAGGCAGATCTCGACACTGGGGCTTGTTGACTGGACACACACAGCGGCTGGAGACACACACACACACACACACACACACACACACACACACACACACACACACACACACACAGAGGAGCAGACAGCCAGAGTGAGTAGGTCTGCAAACACTGTCAATTAATCTGTTGAGTATTTTCTCGATTAATTGATTAGTTTGGTCTGTTAAATCTCAAACAAATTGTGGAAAAAGTCTAAGGTGACATCCTCTAATGTCTTGTTTTGTCCACAAACCAAAGATTTTCAGTATACTGTCATAGATGAGTAAAACAAACAGAAAGTATTTACATTTTAGAGAATTTTGACTTTTTCTTCTCTAAAAAAATGACTCACATCCAGTAATTGATTATCAAAATAGTTGGTGATTAATTTTATAGTTGACAACTAATCAATTAATCATTGCAGCTCTGATAGTAAGTCCACTTCCAGTAGTGCACAGGAGATTGTAGTAATATTTGGTGCAGAAAAACATTGATAGTAGTTCATAAACCAGCCAGCAGAGGGAGTTATGAGACTGAGAGGAGAGTTCTCCGAAAATCTAAACAAATATTGAACAGTAGCCATTTTTTCCCTCATGTTTTTCTAAAACACATTTTATATTACCAAATCATGTGGGATGAACCACACCTGTTACCAATCCAACACTTGTTCACTCTGTAATAGTTTTCTTATTGCACTGGAGCGTGCTCAGAAGAAAAGGTTGAAAGTTGGCCTCAGATGTGGAAAAAGTAATTGGGGTAATCTTGCAGTTTGAGCCATTCTCAATACAGGGGCCGACTATATTCTGAGCTGATGGCCAGCACATATTTGAGTAATTGGGAAAAGGTGTGTGAAAGTGTGTGTTTGTGTATGAACACACACATACACACGCTTTCATGAGGTGTCACTCACTTTTCAGACACTTGTACGTAAGGGTCTTGGCAGCGGTTTGTGTCCACACACTGGTATCGTCCATGAATGTTCACACACGTCTGCGTGTCTGTGCACTGATGATCGCCTGTTTCACATTCGTTGATATCTGCAGGAAATAAAACAGCTCATGATGTTCAATCGAACAGGAACAGGACAAGAACAGAGCTCCTGTCAAAGAGTGATTAAGCATTGACTCAGAGCAGCGTTTGTGACTCTGAAAGCACAGAGAGGTAGGTGTTTCGTTTTGGGAGGAAATGGAGGCGGCTGTGCTTACCCTGGCATAGTCTGTTGCCCTGCAGCTGGTATCCTTCTGGGCACACGCAGGAGAACTTCCCTGGTTCGTTGACACACTGGAACTGGCAAAGGTAACTGGAGTAGCTGCACTCATCGATGTCTGTCAAGGTTTTATTAATAGCTCAGAATTAAAGGTAGAGCCGGAACAGAAAACAGAGCAGACTGGCATCACTGAAACTGGGAAGTTTGTACTACAGGGTTCCTACACCTTTTTCAAAGTCAAATTCAAGCACTTTTCAAGGTGCATTTTCAAGCTTTTCCAGCCCCATACAGCTGCATTAAATGGCATATTTATATACATACATATGCTTAAAATGAATCACATCTTCATCGTATAAAATAAGATGTTATTGTGCTATAAACAACCACAATTATGTGTTGTGACAGCATTCTACAGAAGAGGGACAAAGGAAAACAAAACAAAGTTTCAAATAGACTTAACATCCTATAGAACATGACTAAGCAAATATAAAACAATCACTCAAACAATTACTAGACAAATAACTTCAATTTCAATAAAATCCTTTTAATTTTTTGCTTTCAAGCCAAAGCTCACTGAATCAGCAACCTCACTCAAATTATCTGTCGTCACTCATTGGACTTGTCTTCATTTTGTGCAACAGCCCAAAGCAGTTAGGCTTTTCTTTTTCTTTTTTTTAAACTAAGAAGTCAGAGAGTGATTTATTGTGAAATCAGTGCATCCACAAGTTCAAGCAGTTTCAAGCACTTTATCCAAAATTCAATGAAAAAAGTGTTTTCAAGGATTTCCAGCACCCGTAAAAAGCCCTGGTACTTTCACGCCTATGAAGCCTTCTCTTACCATTACAGGCAAAGCCATCAGGCCCCAGCTCGTAGCCCTGGTCACAGCGACAGAGGAAGGTGCCGTACGTGTTGTAACACCTCTGAGAGCAGGGGGCACCCATCTCACATTCATTCACATCTGAAAGGTGGATATTATAGTGTAAGTCCAAATGCTCACAAGAGCACATACATCTAAAAAACTTTTACAGTTGTTGCCAAGAAATCAAAATGATGGCTCCCAATAAATTTAAAGGCTGTGAAAACACATTTTCTCAATCAGCTTGTTACTGTCAGTGACAGGGTCCGACATGAGCAGACAATCCGCCTGTTTTCTATTTGAACAGTTTTGGTTTCTGCGCAAAATAGATTTGTTTTCTCACTGGTTTAAAGTCAGGCAGGCTGTGTTGTAAAGAGATAATGTCACGTACTGCTCATCTGTGCACCAATTAGAATTTAGCAATACTGAATGTGATATTAATGTTAATGTTGCCAAGACACTGTCAATCAAATCTAATCTTACTGCAAATGATGAAGCAGCTTAAGTATTTCAGTGTCAAACACAATATGTTTTTTTTCCCTAAAATTCTTAAAATCCTGATGGCATTTTGAAAGTATCTAGCTTCTGTATTAGGACCTTGTTGTGAGGGAAACGGGATTTAAATGTTGAAAAGCGGGCATGTTGTAACTCGAAGTACTGTGCTGTTGCTATCTACGTAGCTAACTAATGAATCTTAGCTCTGTTCTGCTCTCTCTGCTCCCCCTGATCTGTAAACCTTAATATTTAAATGTTTATGTATGTTAATATGTAAAATTGGTCCTCCTTTAAGAGTAGAACCATATTTTTAAAGGGTTTAATTTTTGTCAGGAATTTGAAAAAGCCTGAGTAAAATCTCTGGAAGTTTTACACTGACTGGAAGCTGTCAGTACAGAGTGCAGAGTATTTGCTTTATTTCAGAGACAGTGGCTACCACAGCTGAGTCTTATAATCAGTTGCAGAGGCCATCACTCACCAATGCAAGATCTGTTGTTTCCTGCCAGCTGGAAACCAGGTTCACACTGACAAGAGAAGGAGCCGGGGACGTTGACACAGCGATGTTGGCAGTACCTGTACCTGCACTCATCTATGTCTGGGAGAGGGAGAGAAATAGAGTCAGGCGAGGGATATTCACATTCCTGAAGGTTATTGAGGTCACTCTCAACTTTACTCCAGGCCATCAAGCAAAACATTTTTCTCAGTTGCTGTATTTAAAGAGATAGTTCTGGTTATTTGAAGTGGGGTTGTATGAGGTACTTCAGTGTATTACCCACAGTGGATGGTCATCGATATGCCCAGAGTCCGGAAAAACAGAGAGGAGTACCAGCAGGGAAGCTACGCAATGTGCTGCTGTGGACGGGGTCAGTAGCAAAACGTATTCTAACCACTTAGAAAAGGCCAAGCTACAAAACTATTGTATAAGTATACTGTATAGTACATTAGTTTAACTATACACTATATTTTGAAAATTTTCATTGCTTTACCTTGCAGGCAGACAGTCTTTCCATCTGGTAAACTGCCATTAAATAAGCCAAATATAGTTCTCTCCAAACCAACCAAAGTCCATTGGCAATATCAGTAATTTTACCTTGCAGAACACGGGAGCTGCTGGTCTACTGCTGCCTCGATCTTTAAGTTTGTTTGGGTTATTTTGTGACGTGGATGAATCCGAACGAACATTTCAAACACCAAAGTTACACAATAACACAAACAAATTAACAGATCGAGGCAGCGGTAGACCAGAAACTCTCGTGTTCTGTGAGGTAAAATTCCTGATTTTGCCTATGGAGTCTGGTTGGTTTGGAGAGAGTGACATTAGGCTTATATAACCGCTGTTTCCTGTCAGAAAAGCTTGTCTGACAGCAAAGTAAAGCGGAGAAAATACTCTTAATGTAGCGTACACTTAAAGTGATATTTATTTTTTAGGGGCTAAAATAAGTTTTGCTGCTGACCCTGTCTTTTGTGCTGGTACTCCTCTCTGTTTCTTCAAACTGGGGGCCATGTCAACTGACATCTACTATAAGTAATGCACAGACTATGGATGATCTCATAGTACCTTAGACAAGCACACTTCAAAAAAAAAAATCAGAACTATCCCTTTAAGTCCACATAGCTTTATTAGTGTGATAAATTCAGATTAGCTCACCAATGCACTCAGTGCCAACCTTGCGGTAACCATCCGGACACTGACAGGTGAAGGCACCCAGTGAGTTCATACACTCCTGGCTGGGCTGGCAGTCGTGTTCGTCTCGCTCACACTCGTCGATGTCTGCGTTTATGGGTGAAGTGAAACAGATACACACACTTTAGAAATGTGGTTATTGTGAGCAAACACAACATCATTCAGCCTGACAGGAAGATACAGTCTGACTGTTGGAGGGCAGGCGACGGCCCCTCCGTTCCCCTCATTTGCACCCGACAGCTGAAAATATCACATCATGTTGAATCATGTTTGCTGTCTCATGAACACCTCGCCATCCTCCAGCACGAGGAGGTTTCTCGCCGCAAGTCCGGTCCTTAAAGCGCAGCAGCTGTTCTCGTGTGAAATCTTCCAAATTCCTGCACTGTCTGTGCCCCGCCCCCCCCATGGACTCATACTCACACCCACACAGATTGCACCAACATGCTGCCTCCAGTTTCAACACCTGCTAGGGCCACCTGTCCCTCACAATCTGTGGTCGCCAACAATAAATTTACACAATCACACACACACACAAACATGCTTAATGATCACTCATCCTGTGGCCACCTGTCCACCTCCAACTGCCCCAAAACCTACAAACCAGACACCCACCCACACAGCTGTCTCCCTGCGGCTCGTAGCCCAGAGGGCAGGGGTTGGTTGCGGTGGGCGTGATGGGGGGTTCTGGGGCCGGGATGACTGAGGCAGAGCGGGGAAGGCACAGGTACCCTCCGTAGTGGTTGAAGCACTTCATTTCTCCTTTGCAGGCATCTGGAATGGTCTCACACTCGTTTATGTCTGATGGGAAACACAGAGAGAGAAAACTTTAGGAATTTAACATGCACTCTTAGAAATTTTGGTTTCAAAGGGATTCTTCCGGGAGGCCTGAGGTTTTATCCAGAACCATTTGTTTCTGAAGAACCCTTTTTTGAAGGAAGGTTCTTTGTAAGACTAAGGGTTCCATTAAGAACCCTTTTCATGAAAAGAAGCCCTCTTGGAAAAAAGAGATCCTCGAGGACTGTTGGAAGCACAGGCATTAAAAGATCTTCACCCTCAAATACTCAAATGTTTTTTTTCTAAATATAGGTGCATATAATCTGGGTCATCTGTTGCATACAACATGGTTCTTCATAGAACCTTCAGAAAAGGGTTATAGGTTAAACCATAATTTGAAAAAAAGCTATTTTTAGGTCCCCCGGGGTGGGGTTTGTTCTACATAAAACCATTAAGATATAAAAGGGTTCTCAGTATTACCCCCTTGGTGGGTTCTATATGAAACCATTGGAATATAAAAGGGTTATCTGTAGAACCTCCTGGGTTGGTTCTGGTTAGCACCCACCCGAGGTGGAGAGGTTCATGATAGAACCCTCAGAGGGAGCTCTCATTGGAACCCTTACACCATGGAAGGGGTTCTCTGTAGAACCTCTCATATAGGCCTTTTCCACCAACATGGAACAAGCCTGCTCTTAGTGTTTCCACCAAAAATAAATTATTTCAGAACCTGAAAAGTTGTCTCCTAGCTGGAACCAAAAATTAGCAGGTTCTCCTTGGGAACCAAAGTGGGTGTTTCATATTTTACAGGCTGTAGAACGTCCTCTGTTCATGACATGCTTGATTAAGATGGTTCTGATCAACACTGGTGGAAATGTGCACTGGTTCGCTAGATAGCATCAAGAATATTGAACAGAACTGACTCAAGAACCAAAGCTTATTTGGTTCAAAGGAGCCCTACAAGAGGAAGAACTTCTCACAAGTGATTTTAGGGATAACCCTTTTATGTTGAGTTCTGGGTAGAACTGTCTGAACATTTGTAAAAACTTCTACCAGGAACCAAAAATGGTTCTTCTATGAGGACCAGCCAAAGAACCCAATATGGTTCTAGCAAGGTTTGTTGTAGGCAACTGGACTTCATATTGTCCAGTTGCCTACAACAAACCTTGCTACGAATACCATGACCTGGATGACTGAGAACCTTCACAGACAATATGGTTCTAGTTAGCACCTATATTTCTTAGAGAGCACTTGTTAGGATGAAACCAGCACCAGGATGATCAAAGTACATAAGTATTAGGTGGTGAGACTGAATTAACGCAGATCAAAGAGAGATTTTACCTTTGCAGTGTTCAGTCTGAGGGTCCCAGTGATACCCATCTGTGCATTCCTGAAAAGAGCAGCAGACAGAGAGAGAGAAAGGAAGTGTGAGAAAATGATGGAAAGAAAGATGTGAACAGTCCGTCTGAGCCAAGGAGTTGCATAATGTATTCATAATACATAATAAATCCCCCGTAGTAGGACATGAAAAAAGAAGCCGAGGATAGAGAGACTTGTTTCCTGGGCCAAAAAGGCAAGAAATCTGCTGCTGTTAAAGGATTTGTGACTTTTTAAACTACTCTCCTTAAGCCAACTGTCACTTTAAAAACAATGAATTTAAGGAAACTGTTTGGAAAAAGGGTCATTATCAGTCTATGAAAAATATATCACTATGGGCTGGAAAGAAAAAGGGCCTGAAGAAACAGAATTAAAACTAAAATTACTAAAAACTAAAACTAAAACTAAAATATTTTAAAATCCCCTGTAGTGGGACATGAGAAAAGAAGCAGACGATAGAGAGACTTTTCCTGGGTGTTAAAACAGAATGTATACAATTGTACATACAAAAATGAGTATTGCAGTCCAACTAGCGGGTTAGAGCCATAGACGGTATATTAAACAGGTTGAATCTCTATTAAACATACAATCTATGGTTGAAGCGAGTTGTTTCTTCCTGCCCCCTCCTCCACAGACTTGAGGAAGCTCAGGCAGGCTCATTTGGCAAATATTCAGCATTAATATCTATAATATATTAATTAACGTGGTACATGCAAACAATAACACAAATTACAGGCTGGGATGGAAATTTCAAAGGAGGACACTCGGGCTATAGTGTTGTTGTTAGAGAAGTGAGTATTTTAACTTGGTATTTCATTAAACTCTGTTGACATATCATGGCCATTTTATGATTTAGTACAGTAAATATATTACAGATTTTACTGCCATTCTTTGGGAAAGGATCACTATCACTATCTAGGGGGAAAAATCATTGGGCGGCATTGAAAGAAAAAGCCAGGCCTAAAAAAACAAGGGATTAAAAGTAAAATTTTAAAAATGAAATTTTAAAACATTAAAAAACAGTGTAGTGGGACATGAGCCGAGGATAGAGAGACTTTTCAGGGCCAAAAGACAAGAATTGCTGTTGACTGCATAAAAAGAAAAAATGAGGGTTAAAGAAAATTTTAAAAAAATATTAAAAGTCCCCTATAGTGGGACATGAAAAAAGAAACCAAGGACAGAGAGACTTGTTTTCTGGGCCAAAAAGACAAGAAGTCTGCTGCTGTTCAAGGATTTTAAACAACTCTCCTTAAGATGAAAGTCACGTCAAAAACAATAATTTAAGGTCAGTGTTTGAAAAAAGGGCCATTCTCATTCAGGAAAAACAAATATATCGCTTTGAGCTGCCTGGAACGACAAAGCGAAGCCTAAGAAACATGGAGTCAAAACAAAAATTTAAAAATGTAAACTCACGTACTGGGACATGAAAACAGAAGTCGAGGATAGAGTTGACTTGTTTGGTATGTATTCATGTAGCAGCGCTGGGCCAAAAAAGACAAGAAGTCTGTTGACATTTTTAACCACGCTCTTTAAGCCAAATGTCACTTCTAAAACAAAGAATTTAAGGCCACTGATTGGAAAAAAAGGGTCATTATTATTCTGAAAAAACAAATATATCACTTTGAGCTGCATGGAAAGAAAAGGCTAGGCCTACAGGAACATGGAATTAAAAGTTACTAAAATTACCCCCCAGCTATGACTACTATAAAATGTTGGAAAGAAAACTGCTGTGGAATATTAAACAGGGAGAAGACAGGGAAATAGAGAGAAGAGAAAGATTTTGAGGCCAAGATTTCCACACAAAAAAGACAGTAATATCAACTGTGATGTGTGATGTATATATATAACTTGGAATAAAGAAAGAGAAGATGCAAAGAGAAAGGAGAAGAGAGGAGAAGGAGGGAGAGAGATTCGTCCATCCTTACCGTGTAGGTGTCACTTTCTGTTTGTGGCTGTGAAATAGCACTGCGGAGGAGCACAGACACACATATGCACACGCACAAGATTGACACACAAGCGCCCTGCATACTAATACACTAATTTGCGGGAGACGGGACAGGAACACAAGTAAAACATGCACACAAATACACACAACACACACACACACACAGATATCAGACAGGTAGTGCTTCTTTAAAGATGAGACAGGCAGCGGACGTTGTGATGAACAGAGCAGCCAAGAAGTGGTATCTGTATTTGACAGGGAGACAGAGGGAAAGACATAAAAAGGGTAATATTAGAAAATCATAAAATGGCTCAATTCAGTCTCAAAACACACTGGTGCTGTAAGCCGTTCCCCGTAGCTGAAATGGATAAATCAACTCGAAGCAAAAAGCACTGGAGCCAATTTTTAAGTAGTCAGTAAGAACACAAACAGTTAGCGTCTTGGACTTGGTTCACTGTTTGTCAACCAAACAGTTCCCCCTTGATCGCAGCAGAAATAAATGGAATGAATCACTGTGCCACGTGAAAACATAAACATTGTGACGTACTCCATCCTTCTGCTGAAAATAACAAAGTCAACATCCCAGAAATACTTTCATATTAGCTGCTCACAGAAAGGCCTCTGTGTCTGTCTGCAGACTGGCAGCCTGCGACTTACGGGAACGATAGTCTCGCTGAGCGCTGCCTCCAGAGGTTCAGTTTACTGTGTATCAGCGTCACATAAATCCAGGCTTTTACTTGTATATTTTACAACAGCATCTCCTGCTCAGCTGCTTCGGTTCCTGTAACAAACTTAATTGTCTTTGTGTCAAAGAATCTCATTCTGTGCAGATGCTGTGTTGTGTCACTGCAATGTAGGCCTACTGTAAGAGGCCATCTGTGGCGGAAAGAAACTAAGCAGGCCTACATTTACTCAACTACCTTTCCTATGTTTAGTGTTTTATTTCAATATTACATGTCAGAGAGTTATCAGTATGATATACTCCTGGCTTCAATTCTGGTTTCATGTATATTGACCATGGGAACTGTTGTACTGTAATAAACTCTGGTGCAGGCTGACTGATAAGAAAAAATGGGTTCAAACTGAATACATCTGTAAATCATGTCAGAAAATCAAAATTTGCAGTAGCATGGTGAGTGAAGCTTTGGTTAAACTCAAAGAAATATGATCAAACTATGATGGTTCAATACAGTGCATTTAGTTATCTTTATGTACAAAACAAAGTAGACAGATAAATAAAATAAAGTACAATATTATTTCACTTTGAAGTCTGTTTTTAACGCACAGGATCAAGGACGGCCGGCCAAAAGTCTTACGAAAATGGGAACGTCCTGTCTTACCAATAGCCACTGATTATCAGCTCCTCTGGTATGAGAAATTTTTCTTGAATTACGTCCTTTGACCTCTTTTACCAAAGAAATACACATGCTACTGAGATGAATTTGTGTTTGAGTGTAAGGATGCAGAGAGGTCTACAGGGTCATCAGGTGGCACCCTCTTAATAACGTATAATTGAGTTGGACCAACAACACTAAGAAAGCCCAACAGTATCCCAAAACTACTCCCTCCATAGCAGATTATATCCATTTTTGTCTATAATATGACGCTAACCATCTACAACTAGCTGACCCCATGTCAAGCTAGCCATCATGTTGTTATAAATGGCAGCAAGCTGCTCAACCCACAAAGCAACGGCCAAATAATCACCAGGGTGGGAAATTAACTTTTTAAAAATGTGAACATCTATCAGCCTCTAACACAAAAATGTTGAAATTCATCAGCCACTCAATAGTAAATCATTATTTTTTCACCAGACATGTTCATGTTTTGCCAACATGTGGTTGGTGGCTGATTCTAACTTCCCCTTGTCAGGTACTTCAAGTTAGTCTGCAGCAAAGCAAACACTTCTACTACTACTGGGACGGCTGTGGTTCAGTGGTAATTGGAAGATCGGTGGTTTGATCCTTGAGTCTGCATGTCTTAGTATCTGTGGGCTACAGATACTCAGATACAGAACCCCAAAAATGCACTCGAAGTCATAGCCCTCAGTTTGTGAATGCTTAAATTCTGATGAGCAGAGGCACCTTGCATGGCAGCCTCTGCCGTTAGAGTATGAATGTGTGTGTGTGAGTCGGTGAATGTGACGTGTGTTGTAAAGCACTTTGAGTGGTTGAAAGACTAGAAAAGCTCTCTATAAGTGCTGTCCATTTACCATGTACTACCACATCATGGACACTAGCACGCTGAGGTGAACTAGCATGTGTATTAAGCCACCAAACGAACCAAATGACCAAACAGGTTATTAAAAGAGCAGCTAATTAACACCATACTTAGCTAACCGGTATAGAAAGCTCGGAGCTCCATATTTCAACATTGAAACGGGCCATTAGACATAATGAGTTATCACTTCTGGTTTGGATACTTTTAAGTATATTTTGGTGGTAATATTGTACTTTTACCTAAAAAGAATTTATTTTTGAAAGCATAGAAAGAATACAACAATAAGCAGAGAAGAAAAAAAACCTAAATGAAAACAGCACATCCTCGCCACAGTCATAATCAAAGTAAGTACAGAGCAGCTGTACAAAAGTATATATACAAAAGTATATATAGAGAGTGAAAAAAAAAAGAGAAAGGGAACTCACTGCAAGGTGCTTTACGTTTGACATAACACAGTAGTTCTTAGCCTGAAATAATTTCAGTACAGGGTCCCAGATCTTATCAAACACACCTCCTTTCTCATCATTATAAAATCTCAGTGTCTCCAGATGTAGTGTGCTTGCCATTTCTCTCATCCACAAATCATACATGGGTACAGACTCCAAGTTCCACACTCGCACGATTAACTGTTTTGCTGTCACTGTTTGAAGTTGAATCTTGAATGGGCTTTAGAGTATTTCTCCCACCTCCGGTCTTTCCTTCCGTGTTCTCGACAGTGAAGTGTATTTTGAGGGTAGATTTCTAGAGAATTATGTTTGCAGAGTATTCTGATGGACTGGGCTTTTCTCCCAGAAGAAACACAATCATCCTTCAGTTAATGTTCCTGGAGAGAGGCTATAAGTGGCTCTAAACATAAACAAATCACCTATTCCAGCTCCTGCACAGCAAAAACCTGAGAAAAGACAGGCCAATTCAAGGAGTCCAAAAAAAAAATCTAAGCAAGTACTGTGCAGAGTCAGTGAGCTCCAGTTCAAATACTTGACAGGAAAGTTATAATCACTGCCTGTCTACGTGCATAGACACATGTAAACGCCAGAGGCCACATTTACAGGCTTATTGTTATTCTTCATGAGAGACAAACAGAAGGCCACAGGGTGACGTGGACACCCTCAAATACTCGATAGATGACATCACAGGCCATTCGTGACCTTTGGCGTGGTGAAAAGCATCAAAACATGCTTTCTCCCTGTGAAGCACAGACGGTAACACATACCACCGTGCAATCAGACGGCCGCAATACGTGACCTCTCTGAATTGGCCCAGTGGCCTCTTACAACCAGCAAAAATGTGACACAAACCACCCAAAAACAAACTGACCATCAGTCCGGGGTCCAGTCACTCACCGGCTACTGAGTGTGGGCAGTAGGGATGCATGGGTGTTGCCCCGCTCCCTCTGGAGATCAAGTGGCGGTGGACCTCTGGAATGCCCGTGGCAAGGATGTGGGCGCCAGTTCCCAGCCGGGATGCCCTGCCACGGCAGTGGTTCCCAGAGTATCGGGTTCTGGGAAACCCCCCATGGATTCACATAAGAGGATAGCTGATGCCAAACCTCCAGCCACTGCTCCCCTAACCCCTCATCTCTCCTCACTGTGTAGGAGGAGGTCAGAGAATGTGGCCCGAGTGCAGGAATTCATCGCCCGTGTTTGACTACCACTGACGAAGAGGAACACAGGTTCACTGTATCACCACATCACCATGTCATGTTGACCACGCTCAACCCAAGCACTGACCGGTGCAAGAACCGTATTGTAATTGTTTTTCCTCCAAATGAATCATGCTAAACATGCTCGCTAAAGATGCTCGAGCAGTTATGCACCGTTTTCGCCATTTCCAGACATTATATTTTAAAGAACTCCTCCTAGACCCTTAATAAGATCAACTTCAAAATCAGGATGTGCAATCTGGAGACCTTAGCGATGAAAACTTATTAAAAGCTTGACTTTTTGTTGGAAGGTGTGTCTGTGGTTTGGTGTTGGTGGAGTTTTGATATTATGAAAGAGGAAGTTGTTGTACATGGTAAAATCTGCCCAAACCTTCACACATTTGATGAGAGTCCCGGTCTGACAGAATCTACATGACAATTAGCAGTCATAGTAATAGCCCCACTCACTGGCAACAGGAAATAAGCCTTGTGTGACAATCATCATTTGATTTACATTAATTCTTTATGGTGTGGCTTTCCATAGTGGACACAGGAAGTGACACTGAACTTCTCCCTGCGGAGTCCAAAACACTTAAAAATTTAGAGCCATGTTGACTGGTTGGAATCTAGTAACGAGACCGTGGCTGCCACCTGTGGCGATCGCATCGCAAGGTTCAGGGGCGCATTCATCACTGCTTGAAGCTTTAATATTGTATTTTGTGGTTGTTTGTTTGTTGATATTGCTTCCTTAATTTACTTGAATCCTCTTATTTATGTCTGCAGTTTTACATTATCAGTCCTGTGTGTTTTTATCTGTTCTTCCCTGTGATTTCCCTGGATACTAGTAAAGGACTACTGTGTGTAGGCTTTGTTGGCATATACAGGAAAGTTTGCAGCTTGCAAACACCTCACCCTGCCCTTCTATGCATGAAGGAGAACCTACAGTGGCCACTAAACTTGCGCAAAACAAGAAAGGCCATATGGAGAGCTATTGTTTAGTTTGTCTGTTCGGGGCTACTGTAGAAACATGGCGGTGCAACATGGTGGCCTCCATGGAGGACGACCCACACACTGTAGATAAAAACAGCTCATTCTGAGGTAACAAAAACACAACAATTCTTATTTTCAGTTGATTATACACTAATGAAAACTACTTGTGAATTAGGGGTGGCACAATATACTGGTGTTGACGATAACCGTGATATTTAAAAAACATTGTGGCCTCTACTGACACGTAAAATCATGTGTTTGTTACAGACTTTCTTGCTATCTCCCTCCGAGTGTAATTCATTCGCCAAAAAATACGACATGCACAATAAACAAGGCCACAATAATTATGTAGTGAAAATCTGATGTTGTGACAGCCCTGCTATGAATACTGTATTCCATTCCTGCCACTTTCTGCCAATAAACCCCTATAAATCTCACACTCTGGACCTTTAACAGCACCTCTCATGATAAAACAACTATAATCTAATTTAAGAACCATTTGGGGATCTTGTTGGCCTCCGTAACAGCAGGCTGACCCATTTTTAAATTCTCACAGTCAGCACAATTTAACAAGCAACGTGTCAGACGGCTTATAAAAGTGACCACATGGGGACCAAAAAAAACACACAGTTGGACCACACACACATACACACACACAGAGCGTAAACTACAGGATGGTCATGTAGTGTATACATAGCAAGCTTTGTGTTGTTCTGCTCGGTTGTGCGTGGAGCAGCCTGAGAACATGGTGGCCCAGTGCGCTCCAGCTGTGCTCTGTTACCGTTGTGGCAATGAACCTGCAAATCCACAACTAGGGGGTCACCATCTCACACACGGCCTACGCACAAAAACATGGTGGTTCTTCAGAGGTTCTTTGGTGTGGCTGACGTGCTTTATATTACCACTGCTGTATAAATAAACTGTTAAGCCCTTAAATGGTTCTTTAGAGGTTCTTTACTGGTTCTTCTGCTCAGTTCAGCTTAGTTTAGTTGGAGAAATATTTAAAAAATGTCTTAAGAAACATTACACAATTAGGCTTATATATATTTTACCAACAATGTGTTAGATGTTACGGTCAGAGGATCTACTCAGGCCATTGTTCTGGAAAGGTAGAAAGGTCATAGACAAAAAAACTAGTACAACCAGGGATACCACTCTGATGAAAATAACAAATAATGCATTTAACTGAATATTTTTCCTAGATTATTTCTTTTTTTTAATACGTATGTAGAATAAGTGTATAATCCCTGTCCCACAGGGGTCAGTAATAGGCCTGAAATTACTTGTTCTTTATATTAACAACATATGTAAGGTATCAAGACTATTGGAATTTGTGGACAAAACCAATATTTTCTGTTCTGGGGAAAATTTATAGCAGCTTTCGGAGGGGGTTAGGACAGAAATGAGTAAATTAAAGATGTGGTTTGACACAAATTATGTTGTTTGGAAATCGTAAAATAAATTCACAAGTACAAATTATGATAGACAATGTTATTATAGAAAGCGTGAATTAAAATGCATTTCTGGGTGTCACATTAGACCAAAAAATCTGTTGGAAACCTCATATATCATGTATGTGCACAGAGCGTGGCGGTCTAGAAAAAGCTAGACCCATACTGGCAAAAGTATTGTACACTCTGTACTGTTCTCTGGTAAAACTGAATTTTAATTATTGTGTCGAGGTATGGGGCAACAGTTACATAAGCACCCTGCAACCATTATGCATAATGTAAAAAAGGAGCCGTAGGAATAATAAACAATGTTGGACATCAGGGACACACTAACAATCTGTTGTTTAAGTCACGTACATTGAATTTCAGGGATCTGGTGCAATGTAAAACTGCTGAAGATGTACAAAGCTAAACATCATTTACTTCCTGGCAACATGCAAACATGTTTTTGGACAAAGAGGAAGGTTATAAATTAAGAGGGAAATCAAATTGGAAACAACATTTCCAGACAGTTTAAAAAGAAGTACAAATAAATTATTTTTGTGAGGTACAGAATTGAGGAAGGGGGATGTAAAACATTGTTAATGTTTCTTTTCTCTTTCATATTGTTGATTATCGAGTATTGTTGATTAATTTATTTGTGGGGATGGACGCCGGAGAAGAGAGTGGGTTTATGTGATTGATTATTGATGGATTAGTACAGAACAGGAGTAGGACCAGACAAGTATGTTACTTCTTCATACTTCTTTTACGGACATGAAATGTTCATTTATGTTCCTCATTGAAAGTCTGTTTAATATATATTTTTATAGGTATATATGTTTTAAATGAATCAAAACAAAATTCAAACCACATCACTAACATAAAAAGTATAGTATTTATAGCATATACAGTATATAGCACCAAAAAAGGTTAATTACAAGCCAAAGAATCACTGTCGGGTACTGATCAGCACCTTTTTGTTTAAGAAATATAGGACCATTTGACAAAGGTGCTATATAGCACCAAAAGTGGCTCCTCTATGATTACCAAAGAGCCAAAGAACCACTTTAGTTGTATTTGGCACCATTTTTATTTAGTGCACACTCATGTTCAGGGAAACTCCACACAGTCAGTGATGGATTGTGGCCTGCAGGAGAAGTTCACACACTGTAATTGTACCAAGTCCCTCCTGAGCTGCTCTGTTCTCCCAGTGGTGAGACTGCTCTGTCTGCCTGTGTAAAGACTGTTTAAGAACTGTGATATATTAGTATATGCATACAGTGTGGCACGAGATGATGTGCTGCTCTCAGGGGAACAGCGCTCCCTCCTTCCTGTTGCTTTTGCAATCCCACCTGAGTCATTACAGTGACGGTGGAGCTGTCACATGTTAGCCATTGGGAGTATACTGTGTAAACAGTGATAAAATGCACTGTCGCTTAGTACTAATGCAACAATCTACACTATTTTTAAGAGTGTTTTTGTGTGTATATGATCCTGTATCTGGCACCAAGGAAACTAAAAAAAGGAAGGAACATTACATCATTATTGAACACCCTCCAGACTCTGGTGGCAGTTCTATTGAAGCCTATGGGAGAAGCACACTAAAACACAACAGATCTTCATCATCTGACCTTTGATGAATAATTGCCTCTAATACACAAAAAACATTGATTTTTCCAGATCTGTGCATGTGTTTATTTGCTGTTGGTCTCCAAATAGCATGATTGACATCGCATCTCCCATAAGCTTCAATAAACTGGAGCACAGAATGAACTATAGTG
>JAJHUR010093276.1:0-20652 GCA_027495735.1 Lutjanus campechanus
GAATGACTTATATGAAAATTAAAGTCTGGTTCAGTGAACATGGTGGGGGATATTAGCTATTGAGACCAAAATCGTTTTTTGACAAAGGCTATAAATATGTTAATTTCAGCTGTTAAGTTGGGCATTTTAGAACGGGGGTCAATGGGACCGGGCTTCTTTTTGCAGCCAGCTCGCTCGCCCCCTGCTGGATTTCGGTGAGAATACAGCGTTACTGCACTTCCGCATTGGCTTCATTTTTCAGAGCCGGAAGCTCCGTCCACTTCTATATACAGTCTATGGTTGATATTCGATAGGCTGCATTAAATTTTATTGTCATTTCAGTCTTTTTCTGGAGACCAATTAGTGGATTCCCGCCTTCAAAATGCTGCTGGTAGCAGTGCTGCAATTCCATTTGTGCATCTGTCCCTGCATACTTTGTTTTTTGCTGTTGTGCTCAGAGGGTGCCATGTTTAAAGTGTACATTGAATAGACAAACTTTTCCCTGCAACTGTTGGGCCACAGTGAGAGCAGAACATTCAATGGCATTCCTCTTTTTGCAATTTTGGATTGTACTGTCACATGGACATCTGAATGATCTTCTCTTTTGAAAAATGAATAAATACTTTAATTGTAACCTAAGGGCCAATCAAGATCACTTATGGACTAGACACAGGTAGAGGACATCCCACATACAACTGTCCCCATCATATGTCGTTAAGACAAGAGCCTCGCATTCGTTCTCCACTCTGTTCTTTCACATACCAATTCTCACTCCCTTCCTGGTGTCTACACATGATGTACAATGATTAATTATTTGCAAGTTGCACTGGTGTTCCTAGTTGCTAAATTTAGTAGCAGTTTCTAAAAAAAAAAAAAAGGTTACAAAATGCAACTAAATGGTCGCAGCCTACAGTCCTGACAGGTCTGTCGAGTGTAGTCGTACAAATGTCAAACCTGCACTGTCTTCTCTATATTCAAGACCATGAAGTTTTTCCAAGAAGCCTACAAACTCTTGTGATCATGTTCACATATGGGGAGAAATGTGCATTGCATTGAGAACAGGCAAGCCAACATGAACAAAGAGGAAACTCGTGCCAACACATGAACTAGCAAACCCACATATATGAAGAACCCACAGCCGAAATTAAAATCACTTTCTTGCCGACCACCAAGCCACCCAATTGCTCCAGACTAAAAAACAGAAATGTGCCTTTAAAAAAGAAAAAAGACCTAAATAGACCATACAACCTGCTGAGTCATTATTTCATAGCTCAAGGTGTTTGGTAAAGAGGCAGCTGCTGCATCTCACCTGTGATAAGGTTGCAGCTCTTGAAGGTAAGTGTAAGCTCCTCAGGGTATTTGTACACGCCATACCAGATTGAGTAGCCCTCACGGTCAAAGTGCTCCCAGAAGTGGGGAAGGGCTACTGACAGGGTGTCCTCATTCGAATATTTTCTCTTGAATTCGTCCATGACAAACGTGCTAAAGAGAGAGAAAGACAAAGGTCATAAATCTGCTGTCTGTACATGTAGTGGAGAGAAAGCCGTGGAAATTAGGCAAGTGACATTACTAGAAAGTATACACATGCATATTTGGTTCAACTCTGATTTGAAAGAAAAGGCTACCTATCTGTTAGATTATAGGTGTTCGAACGTAGAAAAATTTAGGACTACTCACAATCTAACCCTTCTTACAGTGTTAGGTTCCTATTCCCCAAGATCCATTTTACTGTGCCCATAGCATGAACCAGCCTTTTACTCACTAAAACAGAGATGACTGGGATGAATATGGTCTCAAGTTTCTCTGCCCCTGTCAGATTAAGACTTTGTGTCATGAATGGACACAGCCTTGCCCAAAGACAGGGGACCACCTGTTTTCCATGGACAGCAGAGCTGTGATTGGCATTAAGGCCCATCGCCAGCCAACACATGGTGTGCAGATCACATAGCCTACACTGTAAGCAAGTAAGTGTTCAAATGCAACTGAATGCTCCAAATACCCCATGGACAGTCAATCAGCTCCACCCACTGATAAGCATTCATTTCAAGAAGAGAGGACGTACTCAGGGAAATCTGCTGAGGTGATCAGTTGGAAAAAAGTTGACTATTGGCTCACTGCAGTACCACTGCTGGATTAAAACTATGAACTTGTCTGCTCAAAATATGAAAAATACATATAGATTAAGATGCATACTTAAACAGAGGAAAGCATATAGATCGTTCTACCTCTTTGGCAGGTGTGCAAAGGGGTCCTTGGTTTTGGGCTCAGCAGCCAAAGCAGCCTCACAGTCATCCATCTCTTCTTCTGGGGCGGGCTTCTTCTCTTCCTTTTTCTTTTCTTTCTTCTCCTGGGGCTTGGCTGCCTCTTTTCCTCCCTTCTCTTTCTTAGGTGGGGTCTCCTTCTTGGGCTGCATCTCAGCAAACTTCTTGGCTGGAGGAGCGGAACAAACAATGAAAAACATGTTTTCTGTTAAATGTTCCATGATCCAACTTTGTTTTTGTACTCTGGAACCACTCTCTGGCATAGACTTTGGAGATGAATAGTGAAATATTTTCAGAAATTTGACATTTGTTTTAAGAGGAATTTTCTGTCCCTAAAATTTAACTTAATTTTTAGGAGAACCCTTTAATTAGAATACAGCCCTTCCAAAAGGCAGGACATGTGACAGGATAAGTGACTGTTTCAACACTTGGGGCTAATTTGTAAAGATAATTAGGTTAACTCTCACATATTGAATTCTTAATGTGCACCTTTTGATCTCATTGCTGGTGACTCACCATCAAACTGGGCCATCTTTTCACACAGCTTAACCTCTCCAAGGACAGCCTTAAACTGGGGCTGGTTGACACAGGTCATGAACCAGCGGGTCACGTTGGGGTAAGGCTGACGGAAAGAAGGCTCAAGGACCTACAGGGGATAGACAGTTGTAAGGAGAGCTTCTAGATTGAAATATCATGATAGCTATCAGGTGTTAGTCCAATAAGGGTCAGAATTGTATGTCAAACCTGTTTGTAAAGCCAGATCATGGAGCAGGCCACAGTGATATCAGCAAGGCTGACCCTCTCTCCCACCAGGAAGGTACGGGTGTTCAGGTGCTGGTTCAGCACTGTCAGGACCCTCTTCACGTCCTCCTTGGCCTGCTCTGTGGCCTGGACAGACCAAGACAGAAGAGTGACTATGCAGTATACAAAAACATTAACTTTAGTACACAGTCAAGTGCCAAGTCTCAACTACAGAGTGTTGCACTCTGGCCAACTGAAACTGGCACCAACCTTCCACCACAGCTACCAAATAATACTTTAAATCTTTAGTTTGACCAGAAAATGCTGAGCTGCAAACCTGCTTGTTGAACTGCATGATTCCCAGAGTGGGGAAGACCCATGCGCTGGCTGGAGGGATGATCTCTGAGTCAGCGAAGCTCACCCACTGCAGCACCTGGGCTGCGGCCTGGGGAGTGGCACCACGCAGGGCATCATTGCTCACTATTGTTGAAAGATTAAAAGTGTTTTAAGAAAACAGAACAAGTCTCCCATGTAATGCATGCACTCTGCCTACTAGCAAACCTAGATGAAACTAAACCATATTTTCTCCACAAAGAAAAGTCTAAATTTCTGACAAAGATGTACTGTATTAAAGAGTGACCTGTGAATATTAATTTAATGGTTTGCTAAGTCAAGTGATGAATTTCATAACAAATTTTACACCAATGGGAAACACTAAGTGATATGGCTAAAGAAAAAAAGAGCAAAACTAATACACCTGTACAGTTATGCCTTGTAGCATAACCTTTCAGTACCCTAAAGTCTATCTCTTTACTGTGCCCATAGCATGAACCAGCCTTTTACTCACAAAAACAGAGATGACTGGGATGAATATGGTCTCAAGTTTCTCTTCCCCTGTCAGATTAAGACTTGGTGCCAGGACTGGACACTGCCTTGCCCAATGACAGGGGACCACCTGTTTTCCCCAAAGAGGGGTGACTCCTGATTGACACCACCACCACAACTGCTCATTGAACTGTCCCCTTAAACCCAGTGGCATTAACTGTACTTCCTTTGAGACATTAGGTGAACTAGGAGTCATTTTGGATGAACACCCCAACTGCCAAGTTAACCAAATAAATGTCAATGTGGGACTTACAGTAGTGAGCAATGGCATTACTCTCAAACAGACAGAAGCCGTCATCTCCCTGGTAGGCGGGCACCTGTAAACAATGGCAGAATTTAAGGACAATTTTCCAGATGAATGTTTTTACTTAGACTTAGGTGGTTAAGTGCACGACAAGACATATTAAGAGTGACATGGTCAAACCAGTTTCAGCCCTTTGACTTGCTACATTTGATCATTGATTAACTCAATTTGTTACAATTACACTTAGAATCTAAATGTCAACATTCCAAATTTTATGTAGGTCACGTAAACGTATTCCATTTGAATATTCCTATTCAGACCTTATTCCAAATGTAGTACTTTCCAATTAAGACATGCAAAATATTCTCATGCTATTCAGGCTTTAAGAGCATTCTCTGGATGTGTATCCGGGGCATCTGCAATTTGCGCCTCAGATGAGGGTTTTCTCCAGTTTACAATACAGCCTCTTGGCCGTTTATGGTCAGCTCTGTGCGCTGTAAACAAACCAACTAGCCTACAGTTTGCAAGGCTGGGGAAAGATGCATGCACAATAGAAAATCCTATATTTCTGGTCAGACAGAGATATACACCTACTTTTAAATATGAAGACTTAGATATCAGCAGGCTTTTGGGTACACTTTGATATCATATAAGCTGTAGGACCTACATCTTTTTGTTAATGTGTGCTCAGCTGCATGTAAAGGAGAATATTAGTGCAATATTCATGAGCCATGTTAACAGTTTAATAGTGACAAAAGCCACATACTATGCACATGTAAACAATCTCTGAAACAAAAGCCACTGTCAAATAGGAAAGACCCTTTAAGCCAAGCATAACTGCTCAACTGGTGCAATACCATTCAACCAAATCAAAACCACTTGCTCTAACCTTGCCCAGAGGGAAGTTGTTGAGGAAGGTAGGGGTACGGTTCGTCTGCCCGAAGGTGAAGGCAGGGGGGTTGCTGGCAACTTTGAGGCGAGCACCACTGTACTGGGCTGCAATCTGGGCCTTGAAGGCCCGCCAGTTCTCTGGGTACGTGTACAGAGTCTGTAAAGAGGGGAGACAACATCGCAATTATTGAACAATCTAAAAGCACATTCAAAACATGAATCTTATTCTAATAGAAGTGTCACATTTTTGCTAGCAGATAAGCTAAAAGTTAAGCAAACCCCAAATGTGTTCCCATGGTAATATCTCACCAAGTTTAAACAATTCATGCACTGGGCCCCCAGCAGATCGGTTTTATTTCTTTAAAATACACTATGCAATATATGGGAAAAGACGGTGGATTTTGGTAAACAAGGCATAAATCCGGATAGTGAGATAAACTTGGTCTTGTAACGTTAGCGTGGTCGACCCAAACGTATGATGCCACCTAAACGGGGATGCTCGACCATTTAAACTGGACTGTGCAGGAATGCGAGCAAGGTGAAAGTTTAAAGTTCTTAGGTTAGACTAACGTTACCACCTACACTGGACAAATGTACCTTGTATACCAACTACAAGCAAAAATGTAATTATATTCACGTGGCTTTAGCTTTATAAATGCTAACTTATGCTAGCCATCATTACCGGCAATATAACCAAGTGGTCTTCGTGAACACTGCTTAGACAGTAAAGTCAAATACGAGTTAACCCTGGAAGTACGCAAACTGGATAGTGAAGTACCGACGTTAAACGACAACATATGTAATTGTAACAGCATGTTCCCATATGTTGAAAATAGCCAAGGTAACGTGGCATAAGTGTGGGCCAGGAAAGGGGCGTCATTCAGTCTGAGTGCTACGTCAGGTTAGCAAAGAGCTAACTTTAGAATGAACACTGAATGAAATTCTTTGTAAATAAACCCAACAACAGCTACTTAACAGTCCACTGGCACTGTACGTGAGTAAAAGTGCTCAGTAAGAGTGCAGATGGGTCTGATTTTCAGCGGATTGTAACAGGAAAGTTAAAAGAAAGCGCCATAAGTGGCCATCTCTCCATCTTACTCACCCCTGCCGCCATCTTCAGGACGAGAGAAAGAAAGAACGAGAGCGCGCTGACGTATTTACGGCCACAATACGTGCGCGCCCTTTGAAATTCCGCGTTCACGTTTCGCCTCATCTTTTGTGCTGACAGGGTGTCCAATTTCAAAACATCTGATTTTAAAGTGGCTATTGATTACAGTTGCATCATATAAACATACTGTGACACTTAAAACAGAAAAGAATACAAAGATATAAGAACAAATAAAAATACTTTATTAAAGTCCACACACAAAACAAAACAATGTATAGTTGAGATGGAAATTATGAATAAAAGAAACAGCAAATTAATATTATGGACTAACTCTGCAGATGCCATCTTGCCGTCAAATTAACAAGCATTCTCCTGGCTATCACATTATCTTTGAATTGTACAGCAGATCCAATACAAAACCTAGAAACGCATGCTTTATGGCATATTAATAAAATTATGTTGCTATGGGGCTTCAAAATCATACCCTATCAATCACTGTAGAAAAATATTCATTTAAACAAAGAAATAACTATACTACTACATAAAAAATGTCCCATGTGAAATGTGCTCCCTCTGGGGCGAATCAGCTCACAAGACCTGTTAATAAAATACAGAAGGAAAGTTCAACAATCAATCAAAAAAACAGAGAATTGAAAAAATGTCAAACTCATGTCATACACAATACAGCTAAGATTGTTCCACTGTATACTGAAACAATAAAAAATGTTCTGTCAAACTATGAATCATATTTTCCTTATTTGGCAGAATAATTTGGCAATAAATAAATCTATGTAAGGCATCATCAATCATGCCTGTCTAACGAACAAATCTGCCACATATATGACAATGTGCTGTGTAGTACTCACCCAGATAATCGTCCATGAGAGACCCAATGGCAAACTGAAAAACAAGGAAAAAGTTTTTAACTTAATGTAAATTAATATACATCACTTCTATTAACTACGAAGAAGAAGAAACAAAACACTCACAATGTCATTCTTGTCCACTCTTGTTCCCACAATCTTTAGCCGAATCTCATCATCTTGCTGGATTACAATGTCCTTGAAAAGAAGAGAAGACATCAGCACAACTACTTTTCATACAGAATTTATGATGTTGCACTCTATGTTCCACTCTTGCTTTCTTACGTTTCCTGAAAAATACCTTTCCAGCACAAATGTACCCGCATTTTTACATGTAATTTACTTAATTTTAATAGTTGTCAGTGGCAAAGCAATGAAATTATTTGAACATTACATTTATCTTATTAACTTATATAATGTCGCAATTGTTTTAATTTGTTAAGCTAATAAAAAATATATAAATGAAAATATATATATATATTCTTACCTCATCAACTGTCTTATAACAAGGAGGATTAGAGTTGGGGTCAAACTCCATTTCTGAGGGGATTGACTACAAAAAGAAAGAGATAGAAATAACATAAATCAAAAATTGCATTCAAGTCAAACAATTCAACAACTATACACATTAAAGCGATATTCCACCCTGCGAGAATAAGCCATTTTGTATGTACTCACCACTATGCTGATATGATGATAAGTGAAGATCTTCAGTTCACCAAACAATCCTGGAGTTTTAGGAGAAACAGGGTAGCAGCCTCATCCAGTACAATGGCAGTGAATGGTGACCACGGATAAAACGTTAAAAATAGCACACAAAACAAACACAAAATGTCTCCATCCTGCTTGTGTGGTGTAATCCAAGTGTCTGCAAGCCGCGACACTAAAAATTAACCGCAAAAAACGCCATTTACGCCATGTTTTTAGCTGAAATATCAGCTGTAGCATGTAGCAGGTAAGATGTAAACATGGCGTCGATCTCGCGAGACTTCGTATATATCCTAATGGCCGCACATGCCGAAGTCTCGCAAGATCGACGCCACACAAGCAGGATGGAGACATTTTGTGTGCTATTTTTAACGTTTTATCCGTGGTCACCATTCACTGCCATTGTAGGGATGAGGCTGCTACCCTGTTTCTCCTAAAACTCCAGGACTGTTTGGTGAACTGAAGATCTTCACTTATCATCATATCAGCATAGTGGTGAGTACATATAAAATGGCTTATTCTCGCAGGGTGGAATATCACTTTAAGCTGACTCACATGGCGAGAGATGAAGCAAGACATGGGACCAATTTCTGTGAACAATCCAACCTGCAAGAAAAAAATTTTAATTAAGACGTGGCACAGAAAATTTTCCATTATCAGTTATTCATTCCTTCATGATTAATGCATCAACCACTATGGCAAAAACTCTTGACTGGAAGCAGTATTACTGCAATAAAGTTAAAAGATGTTTCCTTCAGCACAAGAGATTTTTATTACACTTAGACATGAGCCAATATAAAGTACAGGTATATCTTGTACAATTATCTTGGCTATTATATTCATAAACTTGTATATTATATCACAAAACATCTTGTTTTAATTACAGGATTAACTGAAAAACATATGTAAACCCAAGTTTTAGACATTGAAATAACCAATTATAACACTAGTTATAAAAATAATGATTTTTGTGAGAGTAAATGTACATGTTTTGGACATCAGAAAATGTTAACAAGAAGCAGCACAGTGTCAAGATGATGTATTATAGTATCATCCAGGGGACTGCAGGATGGTAGTGGTGGTGAGCTTTGGAAACAGACCACAGAGGGAGTATGTCAGATTTCACATGACTTCATCATATACCCCTCACCTTGTTAACCTGAGTGACCACAGCATCCACCACTTCCCCTTTAAAAGGGCGGAACACAATGGCCTTGTACTTGACTGGATAGAGGACAAACCCTCTCCCCGGCTGGATCACACCTGCACCGATGTTGTCAATGGTGGTAACTGCGATGACAAAGCCATACCTGTAGGGGAGACATAAATAAATTAATATCATGTATCTGCCAGCCTTCATCATGCACAATTAATGATGCACCTTTTATGTTTATGCTGTCATGATGACTTACATGACAAAACAAATATCAGCTCTGCTCTGTTGCCTTTAGTTATTCAGTGTTTCTTATAATACTGCCAATTCAAAACTCCATAGGCCATTAATCTAAAAGATTCCAAATGGCTAAAGTTAAACTCCATGTTTATAATCATTGAACATATCAGGGTTTTCCCCAGATATGTTTTTAGGCCCAGTGGCAAGTATCTTTTGATGGGGGCCAAGTGCAAAGTGTCCTTCAAGACAGGGGCCCAGCGTGGTCCAGCAACAGACTAATGGCAGCATAAAGCTAGGGCCCTATAGTTTCTTTAATAACGCAGTCATACCCAAAGCTGCATACTTGAGAATTTATCGAAGCCATAACCCAGTTTTTAAAGTTAAGTTATTAAGTGAATGCTAAAAGCTGACTGGCGATTTAAAAATATTACTATGTAAAATGTAATTATAAATAAGTAATTTATTCAACACACATCTTTAAGAAATGTAGTTTCAACAACGAAAGAAATTACACTGCAATTTTCTTGACTTGTTAAATTATCCTTTAAATTGACAAATGATATATATGTAACTCATGGCACAATTCAACCGCTATCAAAAAAGTTATTTTTTTCTTGCCGTTGACTACAATACATATTTTTTCCTTAAATAAAGTTCCATGAGGGATACCGGAGGGGGAGAGACTTCACCTGTCTATAGTGCATTCACTGTTTAACTAACAGATTGTTGGTGAGCTTTTCAACCATTATATCTCAGATACTATACAGTATTGCCAATGGAGCTATCTTAAAAATACATGCCCTGAAAATTAAATTCCAGATGCTTAGGCCTAGTGGGTCACCAGTCTTGCCATACACTTGGTGAAACCCTGCACATTGTGATGCAAACAATGTGCAAATAGCACTGACAATCAAAGATTTTTGATTAACTGGTTTCTTGACAGATCTCCCACAAGCGACAGGGAAGTGCACATTTGTTTATTTCTGCTTCCCCCAGTTTAACTTAGCTTTCCAGTCCGTTAACAGCATCTGCCCCATTCAACTAAGGAGCTCAGAACAAAAACAACAGGATTTTGATGTAATTGCACATAACTGAGTCTTGCAACCACTCACTTGCCAGTGCAGGTGCCCTCTACTTCTGTGAAAAGCTTCTGCTTCACGGTGTTGAGGAGGTTAGGGCCAAAATACCTCGGGTGTAGTAAGATTTCGTGCTCCAAAGAAATCTGTGAACATAAAAAAAAAACGTGCATTGTAAGACAACCGCCCAATAGGTATTTTACTGTTTACATCCTGTCGGTGCTGCCTCGGTGCATCTGGCAAAGACAAGAGAAAAATGGTGTTTCTGCACAGGTATAAACAACGAGGCTTAACAATGCGGAGGGGGGTTTGAAAAAGTTTAGTTCAGCGACATTAGCTATGCTAACCAAGCTGCTATCATGCTAAACACACATTGACAAAGAAAACATGCTATACACTATTATTAGCCGGCTCACACATTAAGAATAATAAACACACTTACATGGTAAAACATTTCTGTTGAAATGTTCAATCCGTATTCGAATATTTTTCTTGTTTTAATAAAGTATCTAAAACGTTTTCCCCGTAATGACTTAAAACCTGTCGCTTGTTCGCAAGTAATTCTTTCCGGGGTCAGGAGTCTGTTTTATTTTGGTTTTGTTGCCCGGAGTTCTGTCTGTCAGGGAGCGCACATTCCACTTACATGGTACGGATTAAATCCAGTTAAAAGTGAGAGACACAACACCAGTACTGACCCAAATCATAAACCTAACATATTTTACTTAATCTTTAAGTAAACCATGTATCTGTAGGGCTTGTTGGCTGTAAACTGCATAAAAGCAGGCTCAAACGGTCCATGGCAACCATGGAAACGTGCTGCACACTGTCCCCCGCACACATAGCCTGGCCCCTGGCGGTGAGGAGGGCTAATGCATGACGGCGGGGATAGACAGCAGGCGTGACTCAGTACTGCACTCTGATTGGTTTGTTGACTGAACTGTTAACATCTGACACAAACGAAAATTTTTAACACTACGAGCGACACATGGTAAAACTGTCATTTTTATTAGAATATATAACGATTGTCTACATAGGATTGTAATATAAGCCATCGCGTGTAGGCTTATTTAAACTGCACAACAATGACAGGTGATTGAAAGTGGGAAGGCGATAATATTTTTAATTTTACTACATCGCCACCTCACAAATATTTGCCTGACTTCCTTAATCATTCTGTGAAGACTGGAACTTAACTCCGAGCTAAGTGTTGGTCCTGACACTCCCTCTGGCTCCCTTCCTGCGATTCCCAGGCACTTTTCAGCTGACTGACATGGCGAGGAACCTCGTCTCGAGATTATTTCGTCCCCCTGTCTTCACACAGCTTGTAAGTTGTCTAATACTTCTCTAATTTGTCCTGTTTTAGTGCTGTTTCTGCATTATTCACTTGACTCCGCTGTGCTCCGTCTAGGTGTCTCTCCGGTCAGGTTGTGTGTTTCGGGAGAAGGCTGCGGCGGTGCTGTCTGGGACCAGACGTTTCTCCAGCGATCCGCCACCGGAGAAAATCAGTCGCTATCCAATCCCTTCCAAAAAAGACCTACCATATGATATAGTAGAGCTTATGGAGGAAGTTGAGTCAAAGGTAAAACGTCAATAGATGGGTTATTGAACTCTACTACACTTAAACATTGTCACGAGTCTGACTTTACTGCCTGCTAAACTTAACGTTTCCTTGTAGGGAGGCTTTTTGCCCAATGTCTTCAAAGCCCTGTCTCATAGACCAGCAGAGTTCAGAGCTTTCTTCGCTTACTACAATGAACTCATGAACAAAGAGACAGGTGCGTGTTTTAGTTAAGTTTCTCTTAAGTTACTGTAAGTGCAAGAAGTGGTTTTGCTCAGAGGTGGTGTTAGAAATTTCAAGGCAAGCTGGGGCCAGTGCCTGGGCCCCTGAAACCATTGCTGCCAATTTTCCCCAGTGGCCACCACCAAAAAACGTTTTCTCACATGGGCCACCATGTAAAAGAAACATCTATAAAACTATTGACAGGACATCTCAAACTTCAGACAAGGTCAGTTATGACTAAATCTCTAACGTCATCACAATGTAAAGTTTACGGGTCAAGTGGGAACTCACAGGTGGGGTGGGTGGGGTAACAAGACCATCAGCAAGAGGATTGGCTATACCTTTGATTTTCCTTGAAACTGGATGAGCCTCATTTTCCCAGTCAAATTTACATTGAATGGTGCATGAGCCATTTAAAAAGAAGCAAGAGCAGGTTTTTCTTTACATAATTTTTATTTTCTGCATTATATTTTGTAGGTATTTGGGTGGAAACACTACTGCTTTTGTCCACAGGGGCCTTCAAAGTCAACAAAATATGAAAGTTCTTTGTAGAAGCTTTGATGTTGAAGTTGGCATTACATTAGGTTAACTGCTTTCTAAAGCACAACAATAAAAAAAAATGCCCAACAGATCATGTGCTACAAGATAAGTTAATGTCAATAACATCAAAGGTTAAGGTTACACATGAAAGTTGAAGAATTGTTTTTACAGGAAGAGATCTCAGTGTTTTTTAGGAGTCACAGCAGCACTTCAGCATGTAATTATTGCCTTTTTTTAGATGTTTGGATAAAAAGTGTGGCCAGGGATTATTGCTGTAAGCTCAATCATCTGGGTTTTGCTCTGTCATCATTGCATTGTTGTCAAAAGACAGATGGTGCTTATTTTCCTTCCAGGCAGCAGCCAACTTGTTACTATTCACCCCTGCTGGCATGCTTTAGGTAGGGGTGGCAATACTACAGAATCTGGTTTCAGTCTGATGCCAAGTAATACAAAAGATCACAGATATTAATGCTGATATCAGTATTTTTCATGATATAAAACAGCTGATGTCCTATCAAAGATAAATATGTCAGGACATGTGAGGTGAATGTACTATTAATGGGCTACCTCTGAATATATTTTAATTATTACAAAACAAACATGACAGGATTGTTTTAACGGTTAATGACTGAATCGCATGCATGTTTAACCACAAGACCATTTTATTTACCATTTTCATGATAAATAAAATGTTATGTGAAGTGCCACATATGCACAACAGCAGCAGAGATGCAAATATTGCAGCATTACGAAGAAAGTTTGCGTGCGCTGAATGTAATCTAAGATGTTATGGATCCTTTTTTGTATAGATGGTATTGAAGCTAGTATCTATATTCAAAACAAGACTTCTTATCAGTCGTATCACCTACCAAGACTCTTTTTTTGAGGGCTGTGCTTTGCTCATGTGTTGCCTTTTCAGTGCTAGTTAGGCCATGGAAAACCATGTTTTGGAGTGGAGGTGGTACATGAGGAGGCAGGTGTGATATTGACTAATTTTCAGCTGGTGATCAAACAGTGGTAGGTAGCGTAGCCGACGCTGTGATAAATAAGGTCTGGTTTAAATTGGTAACTACCAGGTAGGGAAACAAAACAGACAAGCTGTCATTTGGCCAGGCATGAGCAGCATGTGCTGTTTTCTGTGCCAAATTTATGTAGATTTAGATGCTGCCAGATTTAGCAGGGAAGACACTCAGGTGGTAACACTGTTCACAGGTAGGAGGAGATCTTGTGGTTGTTGTGAGAGGACCGTAACGAAACAGTATAACAGTATAACAATAAGAGATGACATTAGGAAAACACATCAGGTATTAGGATTTTTTTTTTTTTACTTCATTTTGTGAAATAAAATTTAATGAGTGTTCACTTAGCCTACATGTGAACCATGACTTATTGAAAAAGGAGAAATGTGGCCCCTGAGGCTTTTTAAGAACCGGCGGTTTTGAATATACACAGATGACCCATTATTATGTTTCAGCTTCTCAGAAATGACTGATGAAAACTAGCCCTTAATGAGAGGACATTAAGACTAGCCTGGAGGTGACCCACTCCACTTTAGCTAATATTTGACTTTACAAACCAAACTCTGTCAAACTGAATTGTGCAGTCTGTGTGTGGTTATTGAATAATCACAATCTGGCTTTTGCTTGTGTGTGAAGCCGTATTGGCATTAGCCATCCCTTCTCTGAGCATTTACATTTGTCACAGAATTTAATCAAAACATTTCTCAGACCATCTCTACTAAACTAGACATTATAAGCTTCTTTTGACATGAGATTATACAGGTGTCTTTAGCAATGTGGCCGCTCCCTGAATATCAGGGGCCTGTTTTAAGAAGCATGTTTACTTATTTATCTGTATAACTTTGTTGATTAAAACCTTTACCACAACATACTCAAATCTGGGAGATGGACCAATGTAGTAGCATTCATTATTGGGACATTTTGATCTTGAGCATGTAAATTATTCTCTCTTTTCCAAGTAGATTCTGTGATGTAACATACAGTTTAAGTAAACACAGTAAACATGCTAAAAACACCACATCTGAGGAAGTCATGTATGATTATCTGCATGCCAGTGTCATTAACCTCCACACGACAGTTCTCAGTGACAGTGGTAGTGAATAATAACATTGTGTGTTGTATTTTTCATTTCCTTGTTGTATGAATGTGTGTTATTTCTAATGTCTTCCAGGTGGATTAACAAAGGCAGATCGTGAGCTGATTGTAGTGGCTACCAGTATCCACAACAAGTGCCTTTACTGTGTGGTATCCCACAGTGCACTGCACCGCATTTATTCCAAGAAACCCACTCTGGCTGATCAGGTATAACTTTAATTGATTTTCCCAACCTGCTTATTTTAATACCCATATCCTTCAGTCACAGCATAAATGGAGTTAAATTATACTTGTCATTTCAATCAGAAATCTCATTTTGTGATGTATGAAAAGTGTTAAATACAGTTCTGTATGTGATGAGAGTGCCCAAGAAGTTGCTGTTTGTCAAAAGCTTACTGGCAACAGATTGAGGATATTTCAGAGGGTGACCAGTCTGCTAAGGAGATCACTGACACATTTCTTACTGCAAGCGGAACAAACTACATTTCATAGGGATGAGATTTTGTGTATTATGTTTTTTGTTCCTTTTTTGTGAGCTGCATTAATATCTTCACTGCAAGTGTTTTTCAATCATTCACAGTTTCACATTCCTTCTTTTTTAATTGAGTTTGCATATGTTTGTATATGCGTTTTCTTTTGGCATCTTTCTGAATTAATATAAAACAATGAAAATAAAGCAAAATGATTATATATTAAATCACAGACATTTCCTGCTCCCTCCCTCCCTTTCACCCAGGTCATTGTTAACTATGAAAATGCAGAGCTGTCACCTCGGGAGCGTGCCATGCTGGATTTTGCAATGGCAGTGTGCCGCTCCGACACCATCACAGAGCAGCATTTCCAGTCTTTGGAGGAAGTGGGCTTTGACCGTGAGGATACCTGGGACATCGCTGCCATCGCTGCGTTCTTTGCCATGTCCAACCGGCTCGCCCACCTCACTGACATGAGGCCAAACAGAGAATTTTATAATATGGGCCGCGTGCCACGGGACAAGAGCAAAGACGGAGACCAAGTGAAAAAGGATTAGTGTAATACAGAAAAGGTTAGCAGAGGCCAAAGGTGACACTGCAGCAAGTGTGTTTTTGCTTTTGTTTTTCCTCCCTTTCATGTGAACAATGAGAAGTTTTCTTATTTATCTTGAGATGAGGTGCAATATCAGATCTACAGGTATGCAACCTGATGACAATTAAATTTGAAAATAAACACTGGAATTAGTCAGTGTGTCCTGAGATCATGATTTAGGTTAAACATGAGATGTTTTTTGAAATTGAACATAAACTAATGTGAATCAATATGATTTATGTTGGGAAAATAAACAAACAAGAGTTTGTTGATGCTATCATGCTGACCTTTATTTAATTAAATTTCCATTTGAATGTTTTTTTATTTTTTGTTTCCCCTAACATTGTTAATGATTGTTTAAAAAATGTGTGTGTAGCTTTTGGCTTCTGAAGCGGGGCATACCAGAAATTTTTGAGAGACACTGATTTAGATGAAGAAGAAACATGAGAGACGATCAGACTTTGCGAGACGTGTTCCTTCCTGTGTGTATTTTTGTTGGCCCAGCTATTGTTTTCTTGGTGACTTGGTCTAAAGCATTTTCTGTTGTGTCTAACTGTTTCCTCTTAAACTTCACATACATGGTTCTGTTTGTTCAGTGGATATTTGCCATACGGTGGGGAAAAAATAATATTTTGCAGCTAGTTGTCCATTAGATTAAATTTAATTACACAATTTCCTGTCTGTTATTGCCTTGTTCAAAGTGCTCTGTGTTATGATGTGTTGCCGAATGTGTCAGTACTGTCTGTCACCAAGAGTGCAAGTAAGTTACTGAGATGAGTGCAGCATTGTGCGCTTGTTTTCTAAGGTTTTAAAATATAGCTGTTCCTCTATGTCTTCCCTTTATTTTTTAAATAAACTAATATTTTTGTTCATAATATGTAACATTTGTATTTCTTTTTTGACTTTATCACTTAATATAGGTAGTAATCACACTTCACTGCTGGCAGGACAGTCTGTGACGAGATGGTAAAAATGAAGAAATCATTTAATCTCAATAAAGTACTGTGTATCACCACTAGATGGCATCACATCAACACGTAGTAGAAAGGTTTATACTGCCAGACTAGAGGTGAGAGATTAATGTGATTTTAAAGCCCATAAGAGCTGCACATGTGAGAAACATTAACCAACACATACTTTTAAAAAAAAAGGTCTCTTATTCCACCAACATGATTGGGATCATACATGATGGGTGCAAATTTGAGCTCAGTTTCTTTTACTGGTGTTCCTGATCTAAATTCTGTGCATTTTCTCCTTAAGTTTATTTTTCTGGCAACCTACTTTTTCGTGATACAAGTCAAACCTGACTCCAGGCGTCACCAGAAGATTTACTTTGGTATGCATGTGTGAGTGATGTTCGAGTTACAAACACTGAGATGCAGTGAGAACACCTGTGCTGATCGGCATGTTCACGTGCTTGCAAAAACAACCCTGCTCACTTGAATATTTAGGAGATATTCACACTTGAGAAAATGTGCCTGACTGTGAACAGAGCTCTATGTGAATGACTGATTTCAGTCCAAAGAATCACAAATTAACATGTTGAGTAATGATCTGAAAGTCGTCCAGACTGGGCCTCTTCAGATACACACACTCTATCTGTATTGAATTCCTCTGACAGAGCTCCAGACACATTGTTAAGCTGTGTGAAAATGAATCCATTGACAATACTAAAAGGTCATTTCCTCCAGGACTTTTCTTGTCCTGTCCTGTCCTGTTCTGTCCTCATCGTCCTGATTAAGTGTCATATGTCTCAGCAACTGCTCATGTACTATTACAGTTCCTCATTAAGCACCAGACCTCCTGACCCCCATGTCTCCTGCTAGTATTAAAAGGAGACAACAGGCTCCAGACAAGGCTAATTTATGTTCTGCGCCACCCCTTGTCACTCATCTTGTAAGTCTTCAGGCCAAAAATAGAATAGAATAGAATAGAATAGAATAGAATAGAATAGAATAGGCAGGTAAAATGACATCTTCTGCTTGTGGTGCTTGATCAACAAGGTTAACAGCTTTCAGATGGAGGCTTTCAACCATTTCTTATTGTAGTCTGTCCGTGCATTAATGGACAAATCAATAAGATTTTATTCCCGTTGCAAACTGGAAGAGGAGTCTGGGGAGGCTTGTTGGCACTGTGTCTTTATTCTCACAAGGCAGATAAAACAAGTCAAATGCGCAGGCGAAAAGAGCGTTGGTGGAGCAAGTGAGATGAGTGGCGAAGGTTATGGGTCAAGTAGGAAAAATATGGGTGAACACCAGAGAAGTAGTCATCATTATGAGGATTAATGTCCATGCAGATGGGTATTACTGTAAATTAAAGAGCATTAGCAACAGGTTTGAGACATGAGCAGCCGCCCTGATCCATGAGGGGATTCTGCATATAAATTCCAGTTCTGCACAGCAACCCATTTCAGTAGAAATGACCTCAAAATCAGAATATAAGAATCACTTTACTACTCAGAGGTTTCACTCATATCACATTAGACAAATGTTAGAGAATGAGCAGTGTACAAAATTGTGAAAGAACCTACTTTAGACCACCACATGAATGAAAAGGATAACCCAGAGAGATAATGTGTAAAAGAGAAGAGTTTCAGTTTCACATCAAATGCAGATATTAAGCCAGCATGGCCGAGAGGAGAGGGCGCATACTTGTGCAGTGACCAGCAGGAAGTCACTTCTAGTTTTGTGTTTGCTTCTTTTGCTTGCTTATTCACCCACTTTTTGATGTACCTTCAGGGACGAATACATTTTAAAGTCTTAAGAAAATTGGAAATATTCACAAATACAGTTCCATGACCAACTCCAGAACAGTTATGTGGTGACATTTTATCATTATCTAGTGTTTCCAAAGTCAAAAATAAACTTGCAGTTTATGGTTATGATCACAATATTTCTTTTAAGCAAAAGATCAAGTGATTATTTCTGATGTTTAAAATACTCATATGAACTCTGGTAATAAATGTCGAGTGAACGTAATGATTTGATACATGAAGCTTTTAAATTTCCATGACTGGACTCTGGTCTGAAGTGCTTCATATTGTACAGATTACATTGTGTTTCAAAGGTTTCCACCACCCCATTCCACTGTTAGGACTGCAAATAACAGTTATTTTGATTGTCAATCAATATGTGGAATATTTTCTTGATTAATCAATTACTTGTTAGGTCTATAAAATGTCAGAAAATGGTGATAAATGTTGATCAGTTCATGAAGTCCAGCCTCAAATATCTTGTTTTGTCCAGGACCCAAACATACTCAGTTTTCTATCATAGGGGAGTAAAGAAACCATATTTCATCATATTTAAGTGGCTGGAATCATTTTGAATATTTTTCTTGAACAAAATACTCAAAATGATTAATCTATTATCAGAATAATTGGCAATTAATTTAATAGTTGACAACTAATTGATTAATTACTGCAGCTCTATCCATTGTGATTATAAATATGTGAGAAATCTTTTAAATAAAATGATTCATTTCCTAAAAATGCTGCCAGTTATTATAAAATAGCAACTATTTTCAATGCAATCATGACATTTTTCCTTCAAATAAGCTAACAGAATATACACTTTCACATGCTTTTGTTTAAATTGACCAGTGTGACAGAAACTTTACATCACTCACATAATTCATTATGCATTCTCTGATGTGAATCTCTTTGTGTCTCCTCCAGACTTCCTACAGTAAGCACTGGGTCAACCCATATAGCTCGAGGAGGGATTTAAAAAAAAAAAGAAAAAAAAAAGGAGTTTTTGGAAGAAGCGCTTCTCATATTTTATGCCTCCACTGGGTATTCAGGCAAACTTGTCCACCTCAATTTAACACAACTTTGAGAGCTATCAGACAACTCTTCCATTCTTTTACACTTGCAGAGGAGAAGAGCCAGGCTGTGCTGTTTAAAAACAAGGAAAAATTCATGCAAGGGAAAATGCCGGATGTCTTGCCCCAAAATTGAGTGTTCAGCTTTTTCTCTTTATTCTGTGGTGTTTGCTTTTTCAACCTACTAACTGTAATATCACATTCAAAGCTATTACAAAACCTCACGGTAGATCTTCAACAGTGCATATATTACTTGGATGTGAGGGGACAAGGTGTGAAAAAACTAATGATGCAGTGTAAGCAGAGATTAGGTATCAGGAATCAAGATAAGAAGCAACAACTTTCACAGTGGATTCCAGGTGTATCAGTGCAGCAGGCATTTCAATGACAAGCAGAGAGAATAGATTATAGAAATCTTTACAAGATTAGAAACAGTGCTGCTGCATGCCAATAAAATCATGTTTTTAAATGAAAAATGCTAATATTCCTTTAGTATCTGAGAAAACTTTGATATTTTAAAAGGCAAGATAAACTTCTGACATGTTATTTAAATGAGATACTCAGTTCTTGAATTTAGCAGTATTTTCTCTTCCCTGCAGCATATTAATACAGCTAAAACAACATTCAACATTTGGTAACATTTGGTGTGTGTTAGTCCTTTCTAAGCCCAGTCTGTTATTTGATGATGTATGTTGTTCTTTTGGATAACGTGGCGTGATGTCTTGTTTTTTCACCTGTACAGACTACATGCACAACTGCTAGGAAGAAAAACAGTAAACAGTAAACCTAAATCCCTCAAAAGGAAAGAACAAGGACTTCTTTCTCAAGTCACCATTATGACCAACAATTCAACAATTACACACCAGGAGAAAAACAGGCAGATATTTCAATTCTTAAAAATAAAGATGTTAACTAGAACCATAAAACATTCTTCAGCTTGTCTTCATAGGAAACCCTTATTGGTTCCTGGTTTTTTTAAAAAAACAACTTTTAGAATAATTCCACTTGGAACCCTTTCAGAGAGGTTGACCTAGAACCCAACATGAAGGGGAACATCCAGTACTCATGAGAGGTTCCACAGAGAACTCTTCTATAGTGTAATGGCTCCACCCAGATGTCTCTCCGGGGATTCTAAGGGTTTTATCCAGAACCTACCCAGGTGGTTCTACTGAGAGCCTTTTTATA
>JAJHUR010093277.1:0-24241 GCA_027495735.1 Lutjanus campechanus
ATCCATCCATTTTATGTAACCGCTTATCTGTGAGGGTCGCGGGGGGCTGGAGCCTATCCCAGCTGACTTTGGGCGAGAGGCGGGGTACACCCTGGACAAGTCGCCAGTTCATCGCAGGGCTGACACATAGAGACGAACAACCACTCACTCTCACATTCACACCTACGGGCAATTTAGAGTCTCCAATCAACCTATTATGCTGCATGTCTTTGGACTGTGGGAGGAAGCCGGAGTACCCGGAGGGAACCAACACAGACACGAGGAGAACATGCAAACTCCACACAGAAAGGCCCTGCCGGCTCAGGGATTCAAACTCAGGACCTTCTTGCTGTGTGGCAGCAGCGCTTACCACTGCGCCATCGTGCCGCCCCTCCATCCACATAAACAGTCATTTTTAACAGACATGATTTAAAATCCAACAGAAATAAAATAAACCACCAATAAACCACTCACCAAAACTGTCTTGATTCGTCTTCCCACTTTTCCAACAATCAAAAACTCTGGTTTGGTTGAAATAAACTCTTAATTCACAGATTTAGAGATGAAAATAGTGAGAGTAGGGGAGGTAAGACTTCAGAGACGCAGCAGGGAGAAACGGTGTGTACAGCCAGAATATTTTCACATCGGACACTGTGCATTAAGAGTTTATTTCAACCAAACCAGAGCTAATGATTGTCAGAACAATGGAAAGATGAATCAAGATGGTTTTGGAGACATTTATTTGGCTTTTGTCATATCTGAATGAAGTGTGTTTTACGATGATAATATTACTGTTTTTGTAAATGAAGCCTGGTGGTGTTGAGGACGGTGATAAAATTGCTTTTTCCAGTTAAACAAAACATATCTTCGACATAAACATATATCCCGTAGGGATCCTTTTGATAATGTTGTCAGACACTTATTAGAATAATCTGAGCCTGTCAGTAGCAAAAACAAGTGGACTTCCTTTGTCTGTGTGCAATTTCCCATAGGGATTTACAGCTCAGTTCCACTTCTACCATCTGCAGTGCTCTAGCTCAATACTGGACGCATTTCCAGATTGTAAAAAACTGAAGTTACCCTTAAATCCACCTCTGAGAAATGTTTAAAAGTGATGCAGCATGACAGCTTTACTGCAAATTCTATATTTAACATAGCCTCCTTAAATGAAGCCATTATCAGTCTCTACTCCTCCAGGCCTTCCTGCATTAACCTACCTTCAGGTCCTGACGCAGGGCAGAGACCTCAGACTCTTTGCCGTAGAAGTCAGACTGGAGCTTAGTGAGGCTTTCCTGGCTTTGCGCCAAGGCCTTCTGCAGCTCTGCTGTCCGACTCTTCTCAGATGCTAACTCCTGGCCGAGCCCTGACACCTGCGTCTTCAGCTTACTCTCCTCTTCTGCCTGGAGATAAGAGTCAAATACACACATTCAGAAACAGTCACGAGACATAAGAATGCCACTGCCTTATACCAATTACTTCACAACAACCCTGCGGAAAACATGCATTTGTATCTAAAAAAAAAAAAGCTACTTGCCTTCTTTGTATTAACTTCCTGTAACTCTGCCACTTGGCCCTTCAGTTTCTTCATCTCCTCCTCAAAGGACCCCTGGGCCGTCTTAAGTTGTGCCCGCAGCTTCTCCAACTGATTCTCTTTTTCCTTCAGCACCTCTTGAGTCTTTGAGTGCTGCTGCTCCATTGTGGTCAGCTGCACTTTCAACTTCTTCTCTGCCTAAAATGTTTAGACACAACACAGCAGGTATTTAAGTGTTACATTCAAAACAATTATGTTTGATCCATTAAATTTTTGTCCCAGCAGTTTACTTCTGTCATCTGCTCCAGCTGCTGTTTAGATTCTTTCAGTGCCTTGGTGATGGCCTCGTTATTCTTAAGAAGCTCCTGTCTGGTCTTTTCATTTGACTTTTCCTGAGGATTAGGGCAGATTAATGTTGTAAGTATCCCGGTGTTGTACTCAGGTGGCTTGTTACTCTTTGTTGCAAGACAAATTTCCCAAACTTGAACCTACCTTCTCCTCCACGGCTGACTTATGGTTCTTCCTCTCTGTGTCCAGTTGACTCCGACTCTCTTTCAGAGCCTTATTAGCCTTTCCTAGATTCTCCTGCGTAGAGGTGAGCTCTTTCCTTTGCGCCTCTTTCTCCTGCTGGACCTTCTGTAAGTCTGCTGCCAGGCTTTGAGCTTTCCTGTCCAGCTCTGCATGCTTAGTCTTACCCTCCTCGGTCACCTTGTCCAGATTCACCTTCAGAGCAGCTTTGTCCTGCTGACTGCGCTCCAGCTGCTGCTGAATGTCACTCAAAGCTGCAGCTTTTTTCTTTAATTCTTCTTGAAGTGTTGTAGCCCTTAACAGCGGAAAAGACAGTTATGTTAATCAGAATGCAATGAGAAAACATAACACTAGCTTATGGATGTAAATAAAATACAGTTATAAAAGGTGACCGTTGCATAAACATGAATTATTCACATTTTAATAAAGCTAATACACCAGTTTTGTTAAATAATTGATTCTGAATGGTGAATTACATCATTCTGTGGTCTTTATTTCAGAATTTTTAAATCAATAAAATAATTTTTTGATTGGTATTTTGTGTGAAACTCCTGATTTTTTAGTCAGTAGCCATGTAATAAGTGGGACAATGTACAGTGAGTGGATCATTATGGTGAAATAAACCTTTTCAGGGTGATTAAAGACCCCTCTGCTTTCCATCACCCTGTTGGGGTTTATTTTGCCACAACGACCCGCTCACTGTACAATATCCATTACATAGTTTATCTCACCCTGCTTTCTCTGCCTCCAGCGAGTGCTGCAGCTCTTTTGCTTTACGTTTAACCTCTGATCCCTCCTTCTGCAGCTTCTGCACTTCTTGCTGTACCTGGTCCCGTGTCGTCTGCAACTCCCCAACCTGAGACTCCAGTTTCTGTCAGATTAAACCAGCAGATTCATTTATAAACACAAGATGTATGTATACTGAGAACACTAGAATAGGAAAAACTCAGACCTAAAATTTGCCTCAAGGACTAAGAATTTTGACTCAACACAAACCTTATTGAGCCCTTCCAGCTGTTCTATACGCTGCTCTGAGGCCATCAGTTTGTCTTTGCACTCCTTCAGACTGGTTTCCAGCTGTGTGCTCTGCTCCTGTCTCTCCTTAAGCCTTTGGGTCTGCTCCTCCACCTTCTTCTGAACTTTATTCAGCTCCTATACAAGATGGTGTGTTAGGGTGCAGGAAAATGTGCTGCATTTTAGACGAATTGTAACATAAGTGAAACAAAGAAGGCAATAACCTGTTGTTTGTCCTGCAATGCATGCTGCGCAGTCTCCAGGCTGTTCTCCAAGTTAGCCTTCTGTGCAGCCTTAGCAGCCTCTGCAGATAACAACATCTCTGTCTTTGCCTTTAGCTGAAGAGAAACAGACCCCCCAAAAAAACAGTTATTCTCTAAAAAAATATATTTATATATAAAATATTGTATGATAAAATCTGGAAGACAAAATGCTGTTTTTGGATCACTCCACCCATGACAGGTTTTAAAGTCTAATATCAACCCCCCCACTATATGTTATTGAATAAACATTACACAGAAGCTTACCTGAGTGTCCAGCTGGGCTACTTTCTCTTTGCTGTCTGAGAGCTGGGCCGTGAGTTCAGTGACGGAGGTCTCCAGGGTTTGGGCTCGGTCCTGGGCTGAACGCACCAGGGTCTTCTGCTCCTGGACCTGCTCGTGGAGGTTGTCCTGGGCTTGCTTGTTGCTCTCCGATTGGTTCTTCAACTTGTCTGTCAGTTGTGTGACCTGTAACACCCACGTATACAGAAAAGGTGATAATCTCAAAAATGACCAATAGTTACCTATTTTTTCATCTATGCTGCAGGTTTTAGTCCTGATGATAGATCATTTAGTTCATGTGTCTTTTGTCATATCACTACAGAGAAGTGACTGCAACATGAACATGAACTACAAGAGTGTGTGTGTGTGTGTGTGTGTGTGTGTGTGTGTGTGTGTGTGTGTGTGTGTGTGTGTACCTACCTGTTCTTGTAGTGCATGGTTTTTCTCTTTCAGCTGGTTGAGCACAGCAGTCTCTCCCTCCCCAGCCTGGATCTTGGCACATAAGTCCTCTCTCTCTGTTTCCAGCTGAGTCACAATATCCTTACTCTTCTGGAGCAGAGCCTCCAGATTCTGGATCTTCTGGTCCTTATCTCCGATCTGACGCAGAACCTGCTCCAAGTCATTCTACAGCATGAAGGAAAGCCAGCACAGCAGAAAGGTTACACTGGGTATTTTTTTGGCATTTCATGTTGGGGTTTTATGTTGTGTATGAGGTATATATAAAGATGTAGACTACACCAGTTTTCACACAGGCATACTGCACCAGTTTTTTGTTTGTGAATGGAGAAAATGTTATCAGGACAATGTGAAATACAAATAATAATAATTAAGGTTTCACAAAATGTTTTTATTTTTATTTTTTTGCAGTTATTTTTGACAGATATCACAACTGCAATATGTTATTCTTGAGGTTCTTGTACAATTATGAATCAACAAACAAATGAAAAGACCTATCTAGAGCTAGGGTTTGTTTTTTTCCATTCTGGCCTACTGTAGAACCCTGAAGAGGACCTGCACCCTCTGTAGATATAAATGGCTCATTCTAAGGCCATGAAAACACAACAATTTCTACTTTCAGGTAATTACACACTGATGATTATTATATTCCAATTCTTACCAGACCTTTAATGATACAGGACAGCACAATGAACAAGCTTAAATTTATGTCACACATTATTCCAAATAGAAACACTTGGTGGTTTTAAAAGCACAGCCTCTCTTGCACATTTAAGCTGTTCAGTCTTGTTACCAGAGATTCTTTTCTTGTGGACAGTACCTGTGCTTCACGGAGTTTGCCATTGGTGTTTTGCTGCAGCACCTGCAGCTCCTGGTGCTGCTGCTTGGCTTTCTCCAGCTGGTGCTGCAGGTCTGTGTTCTTACTTGCACTCTCCTTCAACTGTAGAAGCAAAACAGAAGCACTTTTATTTCTTTTCCTCTGAATGCATTGGCAACTTCATAATCATTTTATGAATCTCACGGTTTGTTTTCAGGAGATCTTTTATTATCCTATATTTATCCTATCTGCATGGATCATTGACTCCACTGTGTTCACTCAAATAAACCTAACCTGAACTACACTTGCATATTTCACAGCATGCAAAAATCAGACACATTTATGGAGAGATGTTTTGACTGTTCTATCACACTAATTTGGTTTCTTCTGATGCCTACCTGCTCTTCTGCACGGGACAGTTTGAGCTGCAGGTCGGCTGCTTGCTGCTCGCGGTCTTTTAGTTTCTCCCCAGACAGCTGCCTCTGTTCTTTAAGGCGACCTTGCACCTCACCCAGCTGCCTCTCCGCCTCCAGCAGTTTGGCGTGCAGCTAGGAAGAGCGCAGAGAGAGGGATGATGATTAAGATGGAGAACACAAGATGACAACATTAATAATAGCAAGAAATATGGCAGATACTTGGTTATGGAAAAAGATGTCTGGAATACTCAAAATAACCCTATCTCTCATTGCACTATGGGCCCTTTAATATATCAACCACCTTGTAGTTGTAATGAACAAAATCAGTACTTTTCTTCTTTTGTCACCCTTCTGTACATAAATTGTTACTGTATGTCATCCTGTCTGCAGTCTGTGCATGACCTTCATCCGCCCTGCTTACCTGACTGATCTCAGTCTGCTGCTGAGCACCGTGGCTCTCTTTTTCTTCCCTTTGCTGCTCCAACTGTTTCCTCTCAACCTTCAGCTCTGCGTGCTTCACCTCCAGTTCCCCAATCTCACTCTTCAACTTTGCCACCTCCGTGGCCCTCTCTCCGAGCTCCGCCTGGGCCTTCTGCAGGGAAGCCTCGGCCCCTGTGGCTCGAGCCTGGAGCTCTTGAACTTCCAGCTCCCTCTCCTTCAGGCTGCCTTTCACTTCCTTCTTAGCCGCGGTCTCTGCTCCAAGATGCTCCTCCAGTTCCTGATATTCTTTCTCCTTACATGCAAGCTTTTCGGACAGGCTCTGTGAGAGGACAACATGAGGCAAATGAGCATAAAAGTTTGGGAATTATGGGGGTGAAAGATGTCAGGGACTAGAATTGAAAGCAGGGAGCAAATAAGTGAAAAACAAAACAATAGCCAAAAGCCTTTTTCTGACTTTTCTTGAGGGAGCATGGTCTCATCCCAGTATTTGAAGTGGGGTTATATAAGAATTGTACTAGAATATTTTCACTGTCAGGCAGCTTTTTCCATCAGGAAGTGGCGGTTATATAAGCTAGTTATTGCTCTCTCCCAATCAACCAAACTCCATAGGTGAAATTAGTCATTTTACCCTGCAGAACACGGGAGTTACTGCTCAGCTACTGCCTCAATCTGTTAGTTTGTTTGTGCTATTGTGTGACTGGCATTTTAAAAGGATAGTTTGGATTCACAGAAGTCACACAATACCACAATTTAAAAAAATTAACAGATCTAAGCAGCGATGGACCAGAAACTCCCGTCTTCTGTGAGGTAAAATTAGTGATGAGTGATATTTGGCTTATATAACGTAATGTTTCTAACAGATTAAGCCATCTGACAGCAATGCAAAAATGTTCTAAATATAGCTTCACCTTAACTGATATTTATTTTTTTAGGTGGGCCTATTTTATGTGGTTAAAATACCTTTTGTTGCTGATCCTGTCCACATCAGTTCTTTGCTTAGCTTCTGTGCTGTGGCCTCTCTCAGCTTCTCTTAAAAATGAGTAGCTCAAACTCTCCTGTTAATCAGGAATTGTTTAAGTTTTTAATTCACAGTGGAACATGATCCATTTGTCTTTTCAAAATTAATCTGTTTGCGTGACAGGAGCTGCAACAAGGAACAAACACCCCTGACTCATGTGATATAAGCTATGGAAAAGAACAGTCGTCTGTCAGGAGTCAGGAGTAAGGTGAGGTATGGCATTTCTAGGGGAAGGTTTACGGGATACGGGACCTGCAATACTGTGCTATGTGCAGAGCACTTGCCTTGGAGCTGGCAGTAAACTTGGCAACAGGGTGATAAAGAACACAATGTTGTTAATAGTGGAGCGTGCTGTTAACTAGGGAGCGTGACAGGGCACCTGGACGTCACAGACCCCCCATAAACCTCTTCAGGCCACCACAGCAGCTGGAAAACATTAACAACCCTCTCGAGACATGTTCTGTTTTTACCCCCTCCTCTTTTGTCAAGCCCTCTTCCTTCTCATGGTCTTGTTGCCGTGGTTCTCTCGTGTCACTGTCACCGTTCCCTGCTGGGTCTGTCCTCTCCAATCCTGGAGTTACAGACCAATGAAACCCCTGTGGTTGTTCACCTGTCTGTTCTTTGTCCTGATCCTCTGTGTCTCACTGTCTGCTGAATCACTTTTGTGTCTATTCTCATGAGATGAATATCTATATCAGGTCTCAGAGTATCTTGTTGCGAGGAGGGGCATGGTGCGGAGGGCATCACGCTGTAGATCCAGCGCTGTAATCCCCCCCTCTTACCCAGAAACCTACTTGGCTGGGAGGGCATTGATGTCCCTAACATGGAAGGATTTAATCTCTGGCGGGAAGCCTGTGCCTCCCATTCCTCAGTTCCCATTTCACCAGCGCAGTTACCTGTGATTGCATTTCACCCCAAGTGACAGAGCTGGCATGGCAGAGATCCCCCCCTGCTGGTTTAATTATAGGTCTGCCTGTGATTTTTTTTTATCAACATGTCAGGGTTGCCAAAGAAGGCTGGTGACAGCAGGGCGTTGTGACAAGGCCTGATGCCGAGCAACAGAGGAAGGTTTACAGAAAGTGAGATGCTCTGCACTTGAGGGGTCTCTGGCAAGGCCTGTTAAAATTACTGGTGTAAAAGTAAATCCTACATAATCTAATCTAACTATAAAGGAAGGTATCTCTGTCTGTATGCATTTAATTTGCATATCTCAAGAACTGTTCATCCAATCAAGTTCAAACTTGGCAGGGTGGGGGCTGGGACAAATCATAGCAGTCACTGTAGCAACAACATGACAGCACTGTCCCCACCAAAGCATGATGTGTTAAAATTAATTTCTATAGCGCTGCTGTTATGGTAGCATAATGTTACAGCATCTCATCTCATCTGATGTTGTTATTTGGCCATTTCCCGTTATCTGTTTACTTTGATGGCCATGTATGAGCGACAAAATGGCTTAAAGTAGCGGTACAGACTGTTATATTAATATTATAACACAGGAGTGAGGGTTCACCGCCTCTCTCAACGGTGCTTTCTATACCTAATGAGACTTCAGTTAATTCGAGTTTTAATTTTAACGTTTTAATGTTAATATAACCCTTCGCAGTCAGTGTTGAGTGTGAAGTGTTTGGATTAGAGGTTCTTGCAAAGGCTGAAAGCAGCAACACCTAAATAGGCACATTTTGTACAAGCACCGCACTAGTCTTATACTGTATAATGTGTGGCAGACACCGTAGCAGACATATTTATGCCTGCAGTAATCTGCTCAGGATGACAAAACTGTCACATGACTTTGATAATTGTAGTTGTTTAGTTATGGTGGTGTGTGTGTCTCACCTGGCTTTGCTGCTGCAAATGATTCAGATTGCTCTGCAGCTCGTGGATCTGTTGTGTGTAGACAGCTGCTTCCTGCGGACCCTTCTCCAGCTCTGCCTTTAGTTGGGATACGGTCATCTGGAATACAACAGACACACACGTTACACTCTTTCTGCCAACTGTTGGGTGTACATTCACAGAACTGAAGCACCACTGTGAAGGACTGAAATAAAAAAGAAAACCAAACACAACATGGATTAGTAACAACCAGGCATCAGTCGTACAAAAACCCAACAAAAATATGAAGCGGTACACACTGCTAAAACGAAAAAAAAAAAGAAAAAAAGAAAAAAACTTTCTGAAGAACTTTTCAAACTTAGAAAAACTCAAAAGGATGAAACCAAGTTTGGGGCCAACTTGAAACAGCACGTTTTACCTCCAGTTTACGAATCTTGAAGATAAAGTGAGTGTTGGAGAAGGATACAGTATGTGAGGAGCAGAAGAAGAAGGGGAGGGAAAGAGAGACACAGACAAAAGGTAAGTCACAATACATGATACAGCAAAAGGCCAATCTGCAACAGAGAGTGAGATGCTGCTGGGATGAGAAACCAAATAATCCAATTTATCACAAATTTACTGCACTTAATTATCACAACATCTTGCTATGGCAGCATTAAGCAGAGGGACTTCTCCTAGTCCACAATGAGGTCCAGATGTGGATTTATACATGCATTGACTAAATGTTATTTTATGTTATGGACTTCTGACATTGATTAAAAATCAGATGCAGGCGTTTGAGTAACAAGTTTGAGAACCCCTGTTCTGTACAAAAGAGGGTTTGGTTTGTTTTTGTGCTGCACAGCTGCAGGGGCAGAAAGCTGAAAGTAATATTAACTGTTGCCTTTTGTTTTAGATGCTATGTTGACATTTTGCCGGCTGACCTGGAGACTGGCTGCTGACCGCAAAACCTCTGACGTGTTCATACTGTGAAACTTAAAGCTCAATGAATTACAACTACTGTTTCAGACTACTTACAGACTGCGACAAAGCCACTTATAATCCTGAGAGCTATTACATAATCAAAAACCAGACAGTTTTCAAGCATTTTCAGAATGTGGTTCTTCAGTGTGTAAAAAACTGAAAACTATTTTCTGAGATGATTTGCAGAGATGTGCAGAAGGAAAAGGGCCCTGGATGAAAAATGCAGGAAATAAGGTGGCTGAATTATTCAGCAGGCATTAATTAGTAAGAATTAGGAATAGGAACAAAGCTATCTGGTATGACATAACTATAGTACAGTGGAACTATTTCATAAGTTATTCCAGAGCTATTTTTGAATAAGAGCCTTAAGAGCCATTTTCTGCTAATAAGCTAATAAGCTGCTAATGATGAGTACAATGGAAATGGTGTAAAATAAGAACAACCATACTATATCTCACATTATAGATGATACTGTAAACTGTGGGATTCAGTGTGCATGTTTATGTGTTTGCAACAAGTACAACTTAAGTAGAAAGAGTGGCGGCTTATGTTAAAACGTTAAAGCGAGAATCATCCTAAGTACATTTGACCTTCAAGACATTTGGTGTTTCATCTGTCTCACCTCTGAGGTAGTGTAATTAGCCTGCAGCTGCTCGTAGTGGTTTTTGAGGCGTTCAGACTCCTCCTCCCTCTCACGAGTCATACTGTCCATTAGTGTCTGGACCTGCACCAGCTCCTTCTGCAGTACCTCCACATCTTCCACTCCCGGTCGCTGCAGCTAGAGGGCAGAGCGGAGGCATTGTGTTGAAGTTGTGGCAGACAGTGGGGACAACAGGCCTTATCAAAACTATATGTCCACAGTAATAGCTGAACTGTCCATGTGCATATGGACAGTCTTCACATGAGCAATACAAGATGTTTAATATTGGATCAATGGTAACATGCAGCCCAACAAATTCAAAACTAGTTTTGTGGTAGGGGAGACGTGAACAGATGCTTCTGCCTTTCCTTGAAGCTTGAGCGCCAAACGTTTATTTGTTTGAAACCTCTCTTTTCCACTCTGAACAGTTCAAAACATTTCAGGGCAGATAACATAACAGAGTGTCTACATATCAACTGGTTGCGTTAGAGAACATATGTCCAAATATACTTATGGATTTTAAATAAAGAGGTAGATGCCATCCTGTCTCATTTAGTGTACAGATGGTCTCTGTCTCTCTCTTAGCTCTTCTGATATAAATTCTTAGAAGGAAGTTCTGTTTCATGTTTCTATAACAACGGTGAAGGGACTGTCTGGGTACGATCTGCTTTGATTCTTTCACCACCAACAGCTCAGAGCCAAACTGATTTCATGGTGTTGATTCAAAGTTATTTTTTTCAGACTCCAGGGCACAACAATGTACATCTCAAGCCTAGTGAGAATAAACGTAGTGTGTGCTGTACCAGTTCTGTTTGGAGTCTCTCATTCTCCTGCTTCTCGTTCTGTAGCTGTTCATTCAATTTGGCCAACCTCTGGTCAGCAGCCTCCCTTAGGCTCTTCTCCTCATCATAGCGGGACTTCAGGTCTGTTGGATTCAAGGATTTTTTTTTTAAAAAGTCAATTTAATGATATCCAAACCATAACAACACAAAAAAAACTCACTTGATTAGAGGAAAACTCAAATGCCATAAGGCTGTACCAAACCAAGACTGAACAACAACTTACACAAGATAAAACACAATGAATGGATTGAGCTTAACAGTGGTGTAGTAAATGAGACACAGGCCTCCCAGTTCCCTGGCCCCACACTAACCTACTATCTCTGTGGCCAGCTGGGCAGCCTTCTGCTCAAATAGGTCTTTCATCTGCTTGATGTTGAACTTTTCTGTCTCCGCTTCATTCAACTTCCTTTCAAGGACTAAAGAGAAAAGAGCACTACATTTTAGAGACCAATATTTTCTATCAGTTTCACAGGGATTTTAAATATAATGTCCCCTACCTGAATCCTCCGAGTCCATCGGTCCATCGTTCTGTGGAATCGAGGGAAAGAGAGAAACATGTACAGTAAGAGAAAACATTGCCATTATGGTGTATTAAGCTGTGTTTTATTCAGAAAGCCAACATTTTATTAAATATGTTGAATGAATTACTTGCTTCAGTTGTCCTTGGACTTTGTCTAACTCTTTCTTGAGCTCTCCAGAGAACCATCGTTCCTCCTAACCAGGTTGAAAACAGGCACACAATCAAGTCTTTGTCTTATTTAACCATGTTCACACCTCTAGTTGGTTCAGAAACTTGAATGTACCTTGAGAGAAGCATGCAGGTCCTGAACCTCTTGCCGCAGCATTGTAAGGTCCTCCCTAAAAGGAAAAGAGTGATCACAAAAACACAAAATGTCAAATTCTGTCAAGTGCACCATGTAGTCAGACTCTTTGTCATAATTAATGTAACATCATTATCTCACCGAGTGGGGGCCACATGAGCGGGCAGGTCTCCAGTATCATGGAACAGCTCATAGTGCTTGAACAGCTCCTCTGCAGAGTTGTGAGACTTCATGCACTGAGGACAGATGAAGCCCTGGACACAGAAACACACCATTTCAACCATGTGATAATAACTTGTCAGACCACAGCTCCAAGTTGTCAATTAAGATAAACCAAACATCCACGTTACCTCAGACGTCTGATCATGGTTAAGGTCTGTGCTGGGCTGCTCTGGCTCTGCATTCTGGGAGCCTCCCTTCCCAGGAGTCTGAGGAGGAGAAAACAGGCATGATTAGCTTAAATATATAACGCACTATGTACACAAAATACAGATAATTACGCACAATAATGCGCTATATTCCAGGGATATTGGAACATTACACACATATACACCCCTGACTTTGATGTTTGTGCTCTTTATTTGTATTGTTTGCAATGTTTGCATGTTAGTAAAAGCTGGATCAAGTGAATCTATTTAACAAAAGAGCAGCAAGGTTTCCCAGAAAAGAGCAGCGGACAGCGCCCAGGTGTCAAAAACCACTATCCTAGATGCAACCTATTAGGCTTTAAAACATGTTATGTGAAAGATTAGCTCTACCCTGAAATGTTATTATAGTCTCCTTTTGAAAGCATGTTTATCTAAGACTGCTGTATCATGAAATGATCACACTGTAGTATGGGTTGACACCAGTTCAATAGTAATTTTCCAAAGTATCAATACACCGGTACCAGCTGTGCTTTCTCACTCTCTCTTCCATCTCACAGCAAGTTGACAGACACACCGCTGCAGTGCACACATAGCCTCCGCCTCCTTTGATGATAGTCATACATGAATTAACTTGGATATTGTTGTGCTAAACACACACAGTACTACTAACTTGCCTTAATTTCTAAGATTATTTAATAAGATAATTTAGTTATATTAAAAAGTCTGATCTAAAGAGAATGTTGTGTCAGTTTTTCCCTGCAGTATCAAAAAATGATACTGAATATCAATATTTTTCCAAGATATTGTATTGAAGTTAGAAATTCCAGTATCATGACAATACATGATAACACCATGCATATGTGGATATATTCGTGTAATGGTTCAACTCTTTCTCATTCTTCTTTGTGAAACCGCTAAAGCTTTGTCATGTTGCATAGATATCGTGAGTGAACAGCAATTTTCAAATCCAGCCACAAATTTTCCACTGGATTGAGGTTTGAACTTAGCCAGCATACCCACCACACGATGCTGCCACCACCATGCTAAGTATGATGTCCAAATGCTCCACTTAGATCTCATCCTACCATAGAAACTTCTTTCACTTTGTTTCAGAGTCTCCCACAACTTTTGGCAAACATTAGCCAGATGTCATCTGAATTTTTTTCAGCAGCCACAAAGCTGTGACTGCTGCAGCACCCCTGCAAACGTGTGTGCAGTGTCTCCCATCTGTGTTCACAGGCCTCATGCGTTCTTTTCATAGATGCACTGTAGTTGCAGACAGCCTTACATTACAGGGGAGAAGTAGACTTGAGTGGGGTCACTTCAGATCAGCTCAGGCAACTGGCCTGAAGCACAAACACACAGAGTTGATGTGCCACTGGTGGTCCATTCATAAAAAGGGTTTGTTTGGGCTGGTGACAGTCTGCATGAATGAATCAGGTGATTACATGGGATTGTGGGGGACTTTGAATCTATTGGAGGGCTGATAAACACCACTTTGAAGGCAGACTCAGCATTTGCATCATAGAACAACCTTTGACCTAACTCACTCAAACTGCATACATAAAATGTCATTACATTTACAAAAATAAAAATAATACTAACCACAGAAAGTAAACTAAACATATTCTTGACTAGATTTAATTCAGCAGAGGCATTCGCATAAATGACAATTTTACTCTTTTTAGGGACTTGATCAAACTGTCTTAAAATAGATAGACAACATGATCTTCCTTCTACACCATTAAGCTTAGAGTTTAAAACATGATGAAATCTCCATCAGAACTTTATCACCTTTGATCAAAATTTGCTAATTTTTAAAGTAGCTCTAACATGACACAGAAATAAAATGTTAATTTCATTTTGTGATGAGTCTGGTTTAAATGGGTGGTTTGCTGCTTTAATTTCAAATGAATTCTTGAATCATTTTGTAAGAAAATATTTCAGGAGCAATATAGCTGTTTGCCAAATTATATTTTGTATCTGTTAATCCTAATAAACATGTACAGTGATGAGGATGAGAGCATGTGTTATAGAGCTTATTTTGCACGGATATAAATAAAGCTGTGCCTTGAGATTTTGGGTCCAAAAATTTGATAACCACTCTATTAGAGTATGGACACTCTTTAATCAGATTGCTTCCTATAAGCCCGCGATGATGTCTGTTTTGAAAGCTACATGGTTTGAATAATTTACAAGCTGCTGGGGTGCATGATTATGTGAAGGGGCGACAGGACAAATCAGTGATTCCTGGCATAAAATACTGTCATCTAGTTTGGATTCTTAAACGTTTGCAGTAAAACCATATGAAGGTCACAGGTCCCAGTCTGACGATCCCTGACCTAAATGCATATCGTTTATAGGTGGATTTTCCTGGTTACAAGGCCGTGACTTCAAAGTGTACACAGTGGTGCAGTTAACGTTGGCAATGCCCTGTGGGAAATGTAGTCCTACACAGAGGATAGCTAAGTAGCTATCCTCTGTTACTTCCACATGCACCATCAGTAACAAGCTGATAACCCATATGTCATCAGTAACATTAATACAAACTCAATTAATCAAAACACATTTTTCATGTTACGATCAGCGAGCTGACACAGTATTTCCCATCAATCACTCTGTGGCTAACGTCAGCGTTAGCATGTGAGGATGAGTGGACGATGAGTTAACAGTCACGTCTAGAAGGGAACCCTTGATTTACGAAGTTCTCGCGAGATTTGTACGCGGTGTTCCATCATTGTGTACCTTGTACAAACACAAAACATTTAAATATGTGGCAACGTTGTGGTTAAACTCTGAGCAGGTTTGGAGACAGAAAATATGTGGTTTGGTTAACGGCAATATCATGATTAAGGCAAAAATGATAACTCTCGCGATATCTTTCGCGAGTCTCGAGTTATCTTCTAGACATGACCTGAATTAACCTACTGCTATAACATAGCTAGCTAACCATGAAACGGAAACCAGGAAAATAAAACGATTCAGACACCAAGCACGTTAGCTAGCCAAGTTACTCATTACGCGACTAACTCTGACAAGTTGGACACGTTAGCTCATTAGTTTGGCACTGCTTATTAGACAGGTACCAGCTTGCTACATCCCTGTCAACAGTAGCATCAATCAACCGATCCAAGTTAGCGGTTAAGCTAATGGCTAGCTAGGAGCGCTTGATATGTTCACTCGATTCTGACGGAGTGGCGGATCTTTTCCACTCGAGCAACTCCCGTTGGCTAAAAACAAAAACACCGCCCACCCGCAGCACACTTTGTTATAAAAGGTGCGTCCCCGCCGTGAAAACAGACAAGGATAGGCCCGTGTCTCCCAAGAAAAACGAATCGTTATAGCCTGACGAAAGCGATACGGTTGACTTTGTTGCACCAGAGGCTTACCATTTGAAGTATCCGTCTTAGCATGGCCTCTGTTGTGTTTGTTCCGGACACAATCCAACCAATCTTCCCAATGCAAAGTTTAGGTCGCTGTACAACGAACACCTGACCGAGCTCAGGCAGCAGCGGCGAATGGGCGGGTCATGGAGAGGATGGTTAAAAAGCAGGACACACAGCATGGCTACATTCAAGATGATATATAGTGCTGAAATGTTGATTTAAAAAATGTGGCAATGGGGATTATCAATAAACGTTTTATTTTTATTTTGAGGTTTTACACAACATGATAGTGCACAGCAGAATATTTCAGTCACACATGCACAAATAGAAAAAAAGATTAATCATTGATCTTCCCCATGCTCCTTCAGAACAAGAGTGAATGATAGTGAATAATCTGAATTTGTCACATAACTTGTGCTCTTTTTCTGTGTTGTTGACAAAAAAAAAAATCTGACCAACACACTGATCATAACTTCCTGTCATAGTTTCCTGCTCATGATGGGAGGGGCTGTTCCCCTATGAAACATAAATAAATATATTCAGTCAATACATACTTAATAATGTACATTCAATTGTAACAACAATGGGCTGCTTTCATGGCAGACATATTGATAAGAAACAGGAGGGTAGCCTCAGATATTACCAGTGATACTAATTAAAGGTTCAGTTCCATTCAGGTCAAACAGAGTCAGGGTGCTGCTATTTTGCATGTTGGCTCACTGGAAAAGCTCTGCTACATCAAGTGGAACAGGACCTTAATTAGTATCATTGGTAACACCTGTTTACTTTAGAAAAGTCGATAACAGCATAGTATTGCGATATTTCATGTCGCAATATTGTATCAATACACAGACACCTATATGAATTATTGATAATGCAAATAAAAATGACACTTTTTGGTTCTAGAGTAATACAATGCTGACTTTTCGGTCAGCAGGATTGGTTGGTTTTTATCGTAGTGTCTGCTTAGTCTGTTTACTTGACAATCCTATACTGCTCAATAAAATTGACTGAAGTGAAATGAACAGACTGAACACTTCAAATGTTATAAGGTAAAACATACTGAAAAAGTTTTCCTTTTGTGACATGATTTACAATTGAAAATAGGTAATAAAATATGATGTATTTAATGTCTTGGTACATGTATGTGTGTATGTTTATATTTCTTGTCTGCAGTGACAGACATATGTTGATCTGTACCTGCTTTCCAATAAAAAAAAAAAAGATGTATTGCAATATATTCAACACCTGTCACAAAATGTGAAATATTGCAATAATGTTGTGTTGTGATCTAAGTATCATGATAGTATAGTATTGTGGGGCTTCTGGTGATTCCTATCCCTAGTGTTTTCCCTAGTATTTCATATCAATATGGCTGCTGTGAAAAAGGCTTATTCAAAGTTTCAGCATCCTATTGTACAAATCTAACCACAGCTGAGAAATACAAGGGGCTGGTTTTCATAATGTGTGTAAGGCAGATTGTACTGCTTCCAGTCAGTGCTATAAGGTGCACAGTGTCTAGAAAATAAACGCAATTTGCAATTGTGTTTGTAAAGGCACTTAATAAACATAATTCTCCACTAAAACCAAGGCCTCCTTATTCTCACACATAAACAGGACTTCAAATTTGTCAAATGCACTCAACAATAATAGTTTCTTCAAAAGATATGTATTATTTCTTGTATGATACTGTCAATGTATGTGAAGGGTTGAATATGGTCTTTCTTTGGCATAAAGTTGTGATTATGCAGTTCTGACCCACTGTACAAAAGCTCACCTGTGGCAGTATAGTAATAGTATATTTGTTCTTCCTGACAACATTAAATATATGTACAAAAAAGGGTGTTTGAGGAAGGACTATTTACGTAGTGTGGAGGCTGCTCTGCACATATTCAGCTAATCTTTATTACAGTGTTGCACTGTTACTTGTGATTAGAGATGATACTGTGTGTACTTTTAAGGTGGTAATTACAGGAGGAGCAATGTTGTGCACACTTGCATCAAAGCAGACTTTGCCCTCAGCACTCTTTAGGAGAAATACCTCACATGAGTTGAGCTATAGTGAGGTCACATTAGCTGTACTCCCACAAAGAGTGCTGTAACAATTAACAAAAAAAATGAACTGTAATGAAAAAAATTCTCACATATGTGGCTACTCCTCTTCAAAATGCCTTGCAGAAGGGCATTATTCAGCACTGAGTCACTGTGGGCATATGACTTCCTCTACTGGCCTCCAGGAAACCACCCAAACACTTGGTACACTTCTTGGCAAATATTTCTCAGGACTAAAAAGGACTTTTACGTTGCATAAGCAGCAGACTGAGAAAATCCTTTACATGGACACATTTGCTCTCTTAGCTGGTGATAGTTAAAACATATCATATAAAATCTTAAATATGCTTGGAAAAACATCTTGGCACTCTTCAAGCCTACTTGAAATCAACTTCAAGGAAGTCCATACTGTACATATTAAGAGGCTGCTTTAGCAATGCAACCAATGCAGAAGTCTTTTCCAGATGAGGTGTCCATCCTGCTTGCTGCCGGTGATGGTCCTATCTGTTGACCAGATCTGAGCCCTGTGTGGAGCAAACAACATAGTGAGGTGTGTTGTTGTCTGTCACATGGGAGCTCGGGGTGTTCCCATTAGTCGGGCTACACACGGGACTGCAGGTGGGATTACAGGTGTTTGTGAGCCTGCGGAGGTACTCTGCGTGGACAGGCTTGTGGCTCTGCAGGACCCTGATGGCTTCGTCAACTTTGAACCACTTTCTCTTCCTCCCTGTGAAAACATTCAAGAAAAGCACAAGGCCATGTGGTGGGTACATGGTTTACACTGATCAACGGGTAGTTTGGTGTTGTCATAGATTAAGGGCATTCTACTCCAAGAACCATAACTGTAACAACAACTTTAACTATAAAGATGGAAGTATCCACATTGATGAACGATAACTTAGTGTTGTAGTATTCCAGATCGTCTTGGTGTCTAAACCGGTCTCAAGACCACTTTTTGAAGGTCACAAGACGCCATTTACACCATGTTTTTAGCCGAAATGTCAACTGCAGCCTCCCAAGTAGCATGTAAACATAGCGTCGATGTATCGTGAGACTTCGTATATCTCTTTTAATGGATGCATGTGTGAAAATATCACAGAATATACACATTTACGTTTTATCCATGGTCACCATTCACTGCCATTGTACTGGATTTGGCTGCAACCCTGTTTTCTGCTGAAACTCCAGGATTGTTTTGTGAACTGAAGATCTTCACCCATCCTCACACTGGCATAGGGGTGAGTACATATTGAGTGGATTTTCATCTAGGGGTGGAATATCGCTTTAACATCATTCGTCATGGTCTTGACTTGGTCTCAGTTGTTCAGAGTCTTGTCTCGGTCTCGATACACTCTGGCCTTGGTCATGAGTTTGTCTCAGTTTAGGTGGTACTGACAACAACATTGCAACAACTTTCTGCAAACAGTGGTGCCAAGTACACCCTGCATGCTCCAGTCGTACTGGCAGCTTCGGAACATGGATACTGATAACCTGTTACTGCTGTATGTTGTGCAAGGAAACAAAATGAAAACCAGGATATGGGTTCATAAAAGTTCTCAAAGATGAAACCAGTTTGGAGAATCCAACACTCTGTTATGAGAGTTGTCGTCTTTTGAAGACAAATTTCATTCATACTTTCATTTGATGGTATCCTGGAAATTGTCAGTGGGGACATCAGTAAGGACCACACAGACTTCAGAGGCCCCATCAGAACCAAGCACAAGACCATTTGGCAGTATGTCTCAGGTAAAATTAAGTTTTTTAATGTGCAATTTGAAGTGTAATATTACATTATTTAAGCGATTAATAAGTTGTAGGCTATAACCTGTGAATCTGGGTGGATTGTGATTGGCTGTCAGTGTTTATATTGTTCATCAAATGGCTCTTATAGCGATCCCAACAATAACGTTCATTGCTGTTGTTGCTGTTGTTGTAGTTGTCGTGTGGACCATCCACTTGAGTTAGAACGATTTTTAAAACTAAATATTTACAGTTCTTGTTATAGTTATCTTTGTTGGTGTGGATGGCCCTTTACACTCAACGTGTTTGCCGTTGTTGGCATTGATCCTGTGACTTTGTGGTTTTGAGGCTGTTTTGAGTGTTGGGTTTGGAAAGTTACAAAAATCCCCATCTCCTGTTCCAACGTCAGAAAGGTGTGGGAGGAGGGGTTACAGAAGCTGTTAGATGATCCAACATGCACTTTGTTTTATGCCCTTCAAAGTAGGCCTCCGTCTCTGCTGATGAATATATAATGGTTATTAATACATGGAGAACAACAATCATTCATCTTTTTATTTGATTTTGTGTTAAAGCTTGACTGAAATAATATAAGCAAGACACCAGAAATAAATCTTTTGTTATTGTCATATGATGACATTTTTACAGATACATTTACACAGCCTTACTCAACAGTATGTGAGTGTATTTGATGAATTCCTGCCCTAAAGTCTGCTTTGAAATCAATGAGGTCATTTGTTGTTCAAGTTTGCAATTTCCTTGGCAAAGTCTACTAAACCCTCGTATAACGCCTCAGCATGGTGCCCTTCCACATCACCACTTTTCCTCTGTATAGAGTTCCCCTTGTTTGTCCTTCTGTATTTTTGAGGTCTTTCTTCTCCTTTTTTTTTACCCTCATCTGATAGAAGCTTGAGCTGATGCTACCATCACTTATGATGCCAGTCCATTACATTCTTCACTAAAAGACTTTAGCAATGTTACTCAGGAGTGGAAGTAACAAATAACAACAGAAGTTATTGTAATTATCTCCGCCAGGCGTAAGTGTGGATCGTACGATCGCTGTAATTATACAGTATTTAAGTGCCCATTACACTATATAATCTACTTCACTAGTTTTAAAATCACAATAGACTACTAAGCAAGCCTACAATTTGAATTAGGCTAATATTTTTGAATGTCAGCTATTAATAATGCTTCAAACATTAACAGTTAAAAAACATAACCAAGTATTTTTTGAGAAAAACACTGTGCTTTTACTTAAGTATTTTTTAACACCAGTGGTTTTACTTGTAGTTGAGTAATATTTCAGTAATGTCACAGTATTTGCACTAGAGTACAGATTTTCAATACTCTTTCTACCAGTGGTGTTACTATATGCCTGACTGAGCAGGGAGTAAGATTGCATCAGACAAAATAACCTTAAACTGCTAAACCACAATATTATACAACACGCTCAAGAATAAACTAAAGCTGCTGCACAAAAGTCAGAGTGGAAATAGACATTCCTGACCTACTTCAGTTAGTGTTTATGAAGCTCTCATGCCATAAAAAAGCACCTTCAACCAAAACGATCTGTCCGGTAAACCATCAGCTTGGAGTTATTTATACTTTACTTCAAACCAAACATCTCCAGTTCAGTTCCAAACAGCATGTAAGTAGAGGACTTTTGCATGGCCCGTGATAATCAGAAGGTGGTGTGAGACTTCATGTTGACACCCTGAAATACTCCACCGCTGGCAGGCCTTTCAGAAGAGGGAGGGAGCAAATTAGACCAGTAGTGCTGAGCTTTTTCAGCTGAGCTGCAGCCCTCGTGCAGGGCAAGAGAGGACAAGTAAGGAGGGGGCTGTGGTGAGTGATGATAACTGGAAAACAACTGGGCACAGCAAACATTCCTCCCCCTTGTGAACAAGCAGAACTCTATTTCTGTGGGTGAAGGGAGTAAATTGTCACGACCACTTTTTTCCAGACCAGTTAGAAATAGTTCATGTTTTGAGTAACTAAGTCAGCAGAGAAGTGTTAGATTTAAATTACCTAAAGCATTCAGAACAAGCCTGATCATAATACACATCCAGTAACATTAAACATATTAAAATAATGGTGCAGAGGAACACTAATTTTAAGGCTGCAACTAATAATCATTTTCATCATTGAGTCATTATTGATAAGTCCAGGGCGACTTCTTCAGATACCTTGTTTTGCCCAACCAAACAGTCCAAAACCTTAAAATTCAGTTAACTGTCAAATAAAAGAAGAAGAGCTAAAAGCTACAACCAGAGGCATTTCTTTTAATTGACTTAAACAATTAATGGATTGTTGCATCAAAATAGTTGCAGATTCATTTTATGTCATTCAACTAATCAACTAATGGACTAATCATTTCTGCTGTTTGAGAGAACATTGTCAATGAGATGGGACGAGCAAATAAGACAAATTGTTGCTACATTTTCATCTGTCAGTATTTCAGGACTGTAAACACCGTACATCAGGTGCTTTGACTTCGTTGATAAGAATGTGTCCCAGTTTCTCAGTTTACAAAGTGATGACTGGAGGCCCCGACGGTCTTTCTCAATAACGTCCCTTTATGGTCTCTACCCTGACTTTAACTTCTGACCTGTGATCTACAAATGATTTTCCTACCGTCAAAAAGACAATAAAATCACCTTGTTTAAAATCAAATCACATTTGTTTGAAGCTGGAGTGCAGGACTTTAGCATATAAATGAACATTTGTTACATTCAACCACTTGCCAAGTGACTTTACACGATGCTGATTAAGCTCACCACCGCCAGGTAAATCTATTTTATAGTATAGCAGTTTTTAAATCTGGAACCTCCTTCCTAAAAATGTTCATAGATTTACACTTCATCTTAGTCTTAAAATAATTTCCCTCAGTGGAACTGATACTGAATAAACATTAAAGACCTTGCTTATGCAGGTTCTACCAAGTCAATTTGTAACTTACGCATCTGCCATAGATAAATCTCAAATTAACTTAAAATTAGGGCTGAGCAAATAGTGGGAACACTTATCATAATAAAATGTTTCATTTCAAAATCAATAATTAATGGTAATTTTTAATGACATATTTTTAATAAACATAAGGTGAAAAATGGTTGAATTTAACCTCTTTACTTTGAGTTTAACCACTTTTTTTTTTACTCAAGGCACACAGACTTACAAAAATACAAAAAACTGCCATAATGGCAAGCAGACCTGTCTTGTTTCTGTTGGTGTGTCACATGTCGATGGTGCAACTGAACAACACACCTGTTAAATGATTTTCTGTTTGCGTGTCATTCGGAGCACCGGTGAGTGAATAAGTTAAACTATCAAACAATCTATTGAACAATTTTTTTTATTGCTTATTAACGTGTCTATTGTCGATACATGTCACTATTTGTTGCCCATTTTCACTTAAAATGATGACACCTGCCTCACAATCAGCAATTTCCCTTTATATAATGCTATAGCTCAAATTAGGGTTTAGTCAGGAATAGCCCTCGACCCTAAATTCAAACTGTGGCGGTACACGGAGGAATGCCATATTTTTTTTTTTATGAAATAAATTTTGATAGAAGTATAATAGTCTGTGCAACGAAATGATTTAGAGATACTCTGTGGACTTTATGACCAGTAGCTCCATGCAGCAGTGTTTATGTGGGAAGTCGAAGGAGGACAGCAAACTAGCATACATGGTAACATTTCACAATTTATAATATTCACACAAAAATGCTTTGTAGGTGTTTAATGGGGGAGGAAATGCATTTATTGCATTTACTGTATTTATTAGACCCAAAGGATACACACAAATGATCTTATGAAAAACACTGAACGTAAACAGAAACTGTGGTGGTACTGTTAATAGTAGTTTGAGGGGCCCTAACTACTTTCTAAATTGAGAAAATTGTTCAGTCTCATTTGAATAAGGGGACCAAAACCTCTTTGAAATTTTAAGAAAAGTTGCCCTGTTGGGAAAACTTGACTTAGATCAAATCCATTTCATTTCAATGAACCCCTGGAAAGAAAAGAAATACATGTTGCAAAAGGCTTTTGTCTATAAATACCAGGTGGACAATTTATGCAAAACTATCTGAAATATGATGGCAAAGTGAGACTTAAATGTAGAGACATACCAATGTTGACAGAGTCCTCCCAGTCTTCCAGTGTTTCCGTCACTATGAGAACATAAACGTACGTCCTGTGCTTTCTGTCTTGATTGTGCTGCAAGATGAAGATGAAACTTTATATCACTGTAATAACCTGCGTCAATGCAATGCATGCAAAGCTGTCAAATACACTAAATACATATTAACTGTGAGCTACTGTTCTGCTTCTTTGTAAAAACTGTGTGAACAATACAACTTGAAGGGATAGTTTGGATATTTTCAAGTGGGGTTCTATGAGGCACTTATCATAGTCAGTGTATTACCTACAGTAGATGACAGTCAGCACGTCCCCACTTTGAAGATGGAGCAAGAGTATCAGCAACAAAATGTGTTTAGCAACCTAAAAAAATCAATATCACTTCAAGTGTACACTCAGACAAGCCAAATATCTCTCTTTCCAAAACCCCCAGATTCTTTTGGCAAATTCAGTGATTTTACCTCACAGAACATGGGAGCTGCGTGTGTTTAAACGAGTTAATTTGGATTCATTGAAGTTAATAAACTAACCGATAGAGGCAGCAGTAGACCATCAACTCCTGTGTTCTGTAAGGTAAAATTACTGTACTGTAAAAAAAAATCATACAGGGATTTAGTGGATTCAACTCATCTTTTCTCAATAACTTAATGTAAATATACACATGTACGTATGTATCGGTGTAGGAAGCTACACCAGTACTTCACCTGCTACTTA
>JAJHUR010093277.1:24261-64453 GCA_027495735.1 Lutjanus campechanus
AGTGTTTCCGTCACTATGAGAACATAAACGTACGTCCTGTGCTTTCTGTCTTGATTGTGCTGCAAGATGAAGATGAAACTTTATATGACTGTAATAACCTGCGTCAATGCAATGCATGCAAAGCTGTCAAATACACTAAATACATATTAACTGTGAGCTACTGTTCTGCTTCTTTGTAAAAACTGTGTGAACAATACAACTTGAAGGGATAGTTTGGATATTTTCAAGTGGGGTTCTATGAGGCACTTATCATAGTCAGTGTATTACCTACAGTAGATGACAGTCAGCACGTCCCCACTTTGAAAATGGAGCAAGAGTATCAGCAACAAAATGTGTTTAGCAACCTAAAAAAATCAATATCACTTCAAATGTACACTCTGTTTTGAACATTTTTACCTCTTAACCTTGCTGTCAGACAAGCCAAATATCTCTCTTTCCAAAACCCCCAGATTCTTTTGGCAAATTCAGTGATTTTACCTCACAGAACATGGGAGCTGCTGGTCTACTGCTAACTCGCTCTGTTAATTTGCTTGTGTTATTGCGTGACTTCAGTGTGTTTAAACGAGTTAATTTGGATTCACTGAAGTTAATAAACTAACCGATAGAGGCAGCAGTAGACCATCAACTCCTGTGTTCTGTAAGGTAAAATTACTGTACTGTAAAAAAAAATCATACAGGGATTTAGTGGATTCAACTCATCTTTTCTCAATAACTTAATGTAAATATACACATGTACGTATGTATCGGTGTAGGAAGCTACACCAGTACTTCACCTGCTACTTATCCAAACTGGGGACGTGCTGAGCTCCATACAGTGCCTATGGATAAGTACCTCATATAACCCCACTTCAAAACATCTAAACTATCCCTTTAGCACTCTGGCTGACTGCAAATTGGCACATAGACACGAGGCATGCCTACAAAAGTATCCTAGGCACGATTGTAGGGTTACCAGATAAGTTGATACAGGATTTTAAATAGTGTTATATAATGTATTATATGCCAAGTGAGAATTTATTACAATTTTCCATCACAGTTTGACAAGCTTACCTCAAAAATCCCGAGTAGTCTGCCAAGCTTCCCCTTCACACCAGCCTGCACACACGAAGAACACTAATTAAGTCATTCAATACATTTACATTTGAGTGGCCAGTACTATTCTTTTAAATTACAATCACAGGGAGCTCAACAAACCTGAATGAAAACCCTCCCTATGTGATGTTTTTATACAGCTGCAACCCAGCATGAAAGCGTGACCTGGTATTAGGTACAGCTTGTCTCTGTTTTAATGAGTGTGCACACGTGCGAGACAGCCTGTCAGAGAAGACCAGGTAGATCTAAACATAGTACGAATGACAGGAAGACCCTTCAGACGGGCTTGACACAAGTACAGCGCACGAGTCCAGATCCATTTCTGCTTATGCACACAGTGTGACTTTGTGAACATGGCCACTGAATTAAGCAGTGGAAATGTCAACTCACATGTATCCTAGAGCAGTGGTTTCCAACCTGGGAGGTCGGGGACCACCGCAAGAAGTTCCAAAATTAATGCGGTCACAAGATAATTGGCAGGAGAAAAAAAAAGTAAAAACAGCTTTACAAAATCTGTTTAAGTTTCAGAGATCTTGGCTTTTTCTCATGAAATACAGGATAGTTGAACCTCTTTGGGGTGCTACAAAATGCTCCAAGCTGATCTTTTGTTTAACTAGACCCAAGCTTTTAGACTAAGTATACCCTGACATGACCCTGACAAGTAGGGAGTGCTTGATCCCAACATGTTTTTTCACAAGCAAAGACAGATCAGGAAGCACTACATTAGAGTGTGTGAGTGAAGAATGCTCCTAGTTAGTCGATACTGATGGCAGGTACAATCAACTTTCTGTAAAAAAACAAAACAAAACAAAACATAAATAAATAAAATAAAGAAAGAAAGAAAAATCTCCCTGTTGCTGGCTGGAAGACACACAGGAGGTATTCCAGGGCCATCCTTCAACTTTCAGATCTGCCAACATCATTTGGAAAACCCACAACAGACAGAAATTTCGGTCCCAAGTCCATACTACATACAGTACCGCCTGTATATAGTATCTACTACTATACTTATCTTTATATTATAATCTTTGTGCAGTAAATATACAACTACATAATTTAAACATTCTTTCCGGAGCACTTCAACCACAATTGGCAATTTATTGTAATCTTGTGCAGCTGCAGCAGATTTCCTTTGTGCACGGCAGTGTGGTGAAGTAGTGTTTTTCAGGTTTCATGTTGTCGTTTGACTTTAGAGCATACTGTAATTTTGTCACCTTTCCAGTGTGAACACAGTACATGCCTTGTAAAATATTAAAAGTACTGAACATGCCTTACAAAGTATTAAAAATACTTTACATGTCTTGTAAAGTATTTTTCCAGCCTGACTTTGATGTACATAACTATAATACAAGAGGTTTCACCTTCTAGTGTTTTGCACTGGCCTCTGTCACCCCTGCCCCTATTCTTAAATTGGGGTACATTGCATACCCCTGAGGGTACGCAAAGTGATGAAGGGGTACACGGAAAACAAGTGATCTGCACAATACAGGCACAATCTGTGTGTAAAACCATTTAAGACTCAGACTCTCTCAAACTCAGCCAAACATTGCAGAAATATGTGCATCCTCTCAAGCATATCCTAATCATTAACATGAAAATACAAAGTTTCAGTTTCCTAATTCAACAAGTGGTTCAGTGAGACAGAACAATCTCAAATAAGGCATAATTACTGTCATTTCTAGACTATAGACTAATTATTAATACAATCGGTTAAATTCTCAACAATGATTAATTGATTAATGACTAACTTCCCTATACAGGCTGTATATGTACTTAAAGTATGTGTGAAGGCGGCTTACAAACATGAAAAAAATATATATAAGAGTGAGTGGGTGGGTGTTGGGGGTACGTAGCTGGACACTGAACATCTGAAGGGGTATACATGTGGAGGTACGGTGTAAATATAATGGGGTTCAGCTATGCAACAGCTATATTCAAATTGTATTTCAGTCTGCTCCACTGCTTCAAGAATTTAAAATACAGGCTTAAGACCTCTCTGATGAACCAAATTAACTGAACTCTCTCTCCCTCTCTGCACACATAGACGCTCACACATACACTAACGTACACAAACTCGCACTATATTACTTTATTTTATGTTTTTGCTTGTTTGCATGTTTGCTTTTTGAGCCTATGGTTGCTTGTTTGCATGGTTTAATGCATCACATGACTTTTTTATTTGTTCATAAAGCCTACTGAGGTGAGATTCCTTCTTCAAGCCTTTAGGGATTTTTTAAAATCTCACCTGCACAATTTGCTCCTCGCTTCTTGTGTTGCTGTGTTTCTGCTGATACTCAAAACATGCTTAGAATTAGTGTGCAGTTTAGAACAACTGTCTATATTAAGGGATAACAAACAACTGAAGATTTATCACTGCTATGGTTGTATTGGCAGGGATATTTTCCAACAATTTTGTCGAAACATAATGTTCGATGCTTTGGTGATTTTACAAAATAAGATCTGACAATTCCATTTGAAAATAGTCTGACAGAATAGACCGATCTCACGTTGCACAAATTAAAGCTATCACGTGGATCCCCGAGGTCGACGTGTCGACTTGTCAGCAGGGTATCAAACATGACGTTTTGAATTGTTAGCTCGCCACAGTGGTTGGTTTGCAGCTCATCCATATTCAGATACATGTCTGGTCTGGGAGGCACAGGATGTGGGTAACTGGAAACCATTCCCAAATGTCACTGCCATACTTCAAAGCTGTCAGCACCACTACTATCCAAGGCAGAAGCTCCCAGCTCAGTCCACGCCAAACACTCTGGCCAAATACCAGCAGCCCCCTTTACTAAACCACACAACAATTAACTGGCCATTTATGCATCATTGCCAAATACTTCTATCCAGGCCAATGCTGGCCTGAGTTAAACACATTTCTTATTATTGTACCAATTTCATTTTAAATTCACACATCTGAAGCTTTCCACACCAGGGAACACATGAAATGACCTAGTTCACAATGTCCATGTTTGCTTATTGTTTATCTTCCACTTTCATTTTGTGACAACATAGCTTGTGAAAGAAACACTGTGGATCAGCTGACTCTTAACATCTTACATGTTAGAAATTCCCACAACCAGTTGAGCGTGCCAACAATTAAGTCCTTACTTGCATTATCGTGCAAACGTACTATAACTTTGACCCCCTTAAAAATGAATAAAGCAAGCTGCAGTTCTCTGCAAGTTAATCTTCAGATTGTACTCGTAAAAACTGAAAACAGCGGCTCCCTGGAATGAAGAAAATCAAATAAATACATACAGTATGCTCTGGAAAATGGTCAGCAGTGTATGCTACCTGTAGTTAAACATGCAAAAACACCAGAAAAGACATTTTATGGTTTTACTGGCTGCATTAATGAAGGAGAAGAAAAGTTGCATGATTTATAACTGCTTGTGTTTTCTTCATTTTTTCCTCACCTCTTCATACACCTCTCTGACGGCGGCTCCACAGGGTTCCTCCTCAGGTTCCATTCCTCCTCCTGGCACGATCCATTGGTCTGGATGTCGACTGCTGCTCACCAGTAGTACCTTCCAGAGAAAAAGGCTTTTATCAGGTCTCTGTTGCTGAGTTCAGGGTGCCAGAAACACGCCAATGCCGTGCCCAAGTTTGAGTACCTCACCACTATATATGTCTGGTGGCGGCTGAGAGTGGTGCTATCATTCAGCAGGATGTGTATCAAACATCTCACATGTCATGCCAAGTCATTCACTGTGTTTACTTAATGCAATATGAGCGTGGTGTGGATTGGGCTGCTGAGCATAACTCACTCTTTGCCACATTATTTTAATAGGTGAATGAGAGTTACTGGTTTCTGTGTTACCTGATACACATTAAAAACAAACAGCCATATTTATATTAACTATTAGCGTGGGGATGAATTTTGTTTGATATAATTTTAGATGACAAATTAAAACTAAAACTGACACACAACACAAACACAACCCCATCTCATCACAGATACTGGCTTTTGAACTTAGTGCTGGTAACAATCTGGATGATCCTTTTCCTCTTTAGCTAGATACATCATCCATGATTTCCACAAACAATCTGAAACATTGACTCGTCAGACCACAGTCCACTTTTCCACTGCGTCAGTCATCTTACATGAGCTCGGGTGTTTCTGGATGTTGGTGATAAATGGGTTTCACTTTGCATGATAGAGTCTTAACATGCATTTATAGATGCAGCGACAAACTGTTTATCAACAACAGTTTTCCAAAGTGTTCCCGAGTCCTTGTAGAATCCTTTATATTTTATACAATTATATGTGCTTTTAATGCAGTTTTTAATGCAGTGATGCCTGAGGGGTCAGAGGTCACGGGAATTCAACATTGGTTTTCAGCCTTTCCCCTGATTCTTTGAAACTTTTACTGATATGGATTGTAGATGGTGAAATCCCTAAATTCCTTGGGGTTTTGTGAATTACTGGGTGTTTTGAAGATGCCCCTTTAATGCTCAATCATGATATTACCATGTGTTACTAATAAAGCTTTTTACACGAGGAATGTTCAAAACAGGTGTTTTTTGATCTTTCCACAACTTTCCCAGTCTTATGTGGCCCACGTCCCAATTTTTTTAAACGTGTTAACGGCACTAAATTCAGAATGTGTGTATATTCACAAAAGTTTCATTGCATTCTGTTTTTCTTTGCATTTTATACAAAATATCCCAACTTTTTTAGAATTAGGGTTGTAAATATTACCATGAATGACAATCTCAAAATTGAATGCAGTTGAAATTAAAATAAAAACCTCTTGCAAACAGTCACAAACATAACACTGCAGTGTCCATTTTCAGACATAATGTTTTTATAACAAATAATTCCTTTTAAAAAATGGATAACAATAAAAGATTAAAAACTTGAGGAGCTATAACACGACAAAAAAGTGACAAATGAACAGTCTAATCTGAAATAATCGAGCTAAAGCCAAACACTATGTTTAACTGACCTCACACACATGCAGTTTAGTCTTTTCTGAGCACAGTGCCCCTCTGGAGATGCAGTCACTTGACCTTAAACCCTATCTGGCATCACACTGACCCACATTATGTTCACGTGTGAATGCTTTCTGAATTCTGCCAGACATGTGCAGCCACTACATTCTCCTGTATAGCTTGCTTGACAGCAAAGATTGGTTATATAACAGCACCAAAAAAAAATCACCTATTTGCATATTTAGACACTACAAGTAAACACAACTGTCCCAGCAGAGGTTTCACAACATTAATGCTGAGACTTAATGGTGGAAGCATGGCAGATTTGTGAAGAGCACTAATGACAACATCTTCACTCCCGTCAAAGCTGGTCTCAGTTGCACAGAAATGACTGCGATGAGTGAAACTTCATGCTGTGTGACCCTTAGCTGTAACTCATTCTGTAAGCAGGTCAGAAGTAAGATAAAACCCACAAGAAATCTCAAACAGATTCTTCACTCAAACATTACTTTGACAGTCCAGCTGTTAACAGAGTTTATACAGTCATCAACTCCATCATGAATTAACACACTATAAACTCTCAAAGAGCTCCTGTTTACCCATTTACATGCTTTGGATCATTGATGTAAATGCTTTAATGTGGGTGGGACAACTCCTTCTCTAGCCTTGCATTTACTAACTCTCTGGAGACGGCATGATTTACTCTTAACACAAACAACTCTGTCAATATTTACGCATGGATAACCGAAGTTAGAACAGGTACAGGTACAAGTGATTTTGCTGCCTTGTAAAATCACATGCAGCACTGAACTGAATCTGCAGTAGCCACTTGCTCACTAAAACCTACAGAGCTCAATCTTTATCTCCCTCATTCACTATATATTATTCAGTTAATATGCACTACTCTGGTAAGTAATTGGTTTGAGTTGCAGACGCAGAGTTTTGGAGATATCGGTTAGAGAGAAATCAGCTTTTTCTCCAATATAATGGGACTAAATGGCATTCGGCTTGGGGTGCTCACAGCACCAAAAAAATTCATTTGAAAAATTCAAAAGTAGCGTCTCTTACCATAAATCATGACCTGTTTACTCAAAACAATCCACAGACCTTGTTGTTTGTAGTACCGGAACTACTTTTGGTAGATTCTACTGCAGAAAAAATGTTGCTCCCACATGAAACTGAACATTAGGTCTGTGGATTATTTTAAGTAATCTGTCCCTTTAATAACCAGTATCAGCCCAAAATGTAGACTCCAAACGATATAAAAATGTGGCATCTTCCTACTTTGATTTATTATTTTAATCAATAATGGAGCAGAAGTTGTGTGACTAATTAGAAATATAGGCAGTGTGGTGATTTATTTATAGTCCAGTAGGAGTCTTACACTGTATGTCACATTAATATGGTGTAAAGGAAGGGTTTGCTGCGTGTTGACTGATAATGAGGTGGCAAATTAGTAGCTGCAGAGGATGAGGGCAGTGGTGAGTCCCATTTGAATCTCTGCCCCATAAACTATCTGTGCAGGGCCCTGAGGGCTGCAGGAACACTGGCAGCTGTCTCACTGACACAAATGCACACAACACACACACATGCATGCGCAATTTCACACAAACGCCATGTGAAACACGTAGGCACTCAAAAACCACTGGATCAGCAGTTGCCTTTCTGTATGAAAACAAAAGAGCTTGGCAGAGGAGGTTAATGACCCCAACAGGCTCCACACACCTCAGTGAGAGATCAGAGGGAGGAAGAGCTTTGAGCGCGTACGTCCACACCAGCTTCAGTGATCAACACCTGATCACAATCCAGATAAAATACTGTTGACAGATTCATGAGGCAAGAAGTTAAAGCTCAAAGATAAGCAGGGGTTCTATTTCTTTCAGATTATTATCATTTCTGGTGCAGTGACCCAAATATACAATGACTGGCCTCAATTATGTGAACTGCTGTACAATAATAATGCAAACCAATAAAATAGCATTATTACAGATAATGCTATTTGAGGCTCTCAGCACAAGTTTAATTTTTGTTGTGACTGTGTCACAGATAGGACTGGGATACTTTAAGATTGTTTATTGATTATATTTCAGCAAAAATATACTGTGACGAAGCAGCTAATACTGTGTAGCTTTCCAGATGAAATGAGACACATGGGAGCCAAATGGGAGAGCTACATAGAAAGTGGGGATGAAAAGCCACAACACAAAACATGGACATATTACACCTCAGCTTAACAAAAAGTACAGTAAATCTAGACACTCAATTAGCCAATAGATTGCTATTGGACTAACAGACATTGGGGAGGAGTCAACAACCAAATATGGGGACCTTTTTTTTTGTCAGTATGATTATCGTGCAATTGCTGCATGTCTGATTGCTTATTTAACTTGTACCCTAGCTTCTTACTTATTAGAATTCATGTTTCTCTTATGGTATGTGATCTAACCTGTTTTATTGTGTGACCTAGATTTGGTGGTAGGATGAAAAAGGAGGTCAGTAATAAAAGAGCTGCGAGAAAGTCCTTTGAATAATATATGTAGTAGTAATATATATGTGTTATTGTTTGTTCTATGATCCTTCTTTGTGTTTATTCCATTCTTTGCTACAACCACAATTCCAAAAAAGTTGTGACGTTACGTAAAACATAAATAAAAACAGAATGCAGTGATTTGAAAAGAGAAGACTTGTATTCAGTTTAATCCAGTACAAGGACAAGCTATTTTAAGGTCATTATATAGGAGATACTGCTACATGGGCTCGGGAACACTTTGGAAAACCGTTGTCAGTAAACACAGTTCATCGCTGCATCTAATGCAAGTTAAGGCTCTATCTTGCAAAGCAAAAGACATATATTAACAAAATCCAGAAACGCAACAGACTTGTCTAGGGCAGAAGCTCATCATCTTTTATATCATCATATAAAAATGATGATGTGATTTTTGATTTGCAGGCCAGAGCATCTCTGTAGCACTATAATGCTTCATTTATAATGGTATGTTGTAGTGACACATTTTGCCTTTAATTGCAGCTCCTTGTTTGTTGAGCCCTTTGTGAGACTTCAGTATTAACTGATTATTATAACTGAAAACATGTTATGTGCCAGCTATAGAGAGTATGATTATATACTGAATAAATATAGTATGTAATCATAATAAAGACGATAATGTTTTCTCTCGTGAAAGTCATCCTGTCTAGTATTTTTCTGGAGACCTGCTGCTGTCCTCCTGGACTGCAGCTGACATGTTGAGGAAGTGACTATAAACCAGGCACGCAGACTGGTTGGATAGTTTACCACATACAGTGTGAGACATGCAATCAAAGCAAAGCAGTGAGAATGACAGACAAGTGGAATATGGAACCCTTTCAACTCTTCAGTGCAATCAACAGTAATCAAAGTGACTTTAAGCGCATGTCAGCACTCTGTCATGAACCAACAGGAGAAAGAGAAGAAGAGAGAGGGTGGGAGCACGAGCAGGAGGGAAAGCAAATCTGTCAGGGGACAGCAAGTGCCTGCACCTAGTTTCTATAAATTGCAGCTGATAGGTCACTTGGTGGTTAGCACACAGTGTAACACTCAGCCCCCCAACCAGGCCCCTGCGACCCCTCTCCTCCTATCACATGTGGTCCTGAGATGGGCTGCCGTCACTGGGCAGACACGGTGTGATCTAGGACAGCCGCCACCCCCAGAGTATAACTTCTTCCACATTAACTCAAGTCTTAATTATTAACAACAGATCCTCTTAATCACAGCATCGAATCAAAATAATAGATGTTCTAGAGAATGACTGAAGAGTTCATGTGAGCTACAGAATGAGTCATTTGTGGTGTCAACAGTTCTTTTAAGCTCTTCATCTGTCACTATTACCCTATAAGGTGGCATGATGCATTTGAGATATATATATATACATATATATACATATACACACACATATATATATATATATATATATATATATGTGTGTGTGTGTGTGTGTGTGAAAGAGAGAGGTGTATATATATATATATATATATATATATATATATACATACATATATAATTTTTTTAAGTACAATTATATATCTTATATGTGTACATTTTGTACATATTTTGTTTTCGTGCAAAAAAGCAAGAAAAACAACACAAAAAGAAAACCCTAAAGCAAACAAATACAAAAAGTCACAAATATCACTGTACATAACAACTGATCACATCTTTCAACAAGGTTAAATGGACAGGTGGGTTTTGATATTAGCATTTGTGGTAAAATGTCTCAGTTGTTATTCAACTACAGAAACCCTTTCAATTTAATTTAAAGGCAAGCATTTTTGAGTGGGTGTGTCCAAATTTGAGTGGGTGTGGGACAACTCCTGCCTATGCTAATTTTGTTTTATGATGTATAATTAAATACAGAAATATTTATTAACAAGACAAACGTTGCAGCACTCCATTGCAATCATACCACTATTCACACTAAGCTAAAAACATGATTGCACATGGGAGATTGTAAGACATGCAGCGGCAGCAGGAGTGCAGGAGTTGCATGTCTCACGAAGGATTAGTGATCACAATGGCATGTGGTTCATATGGATATCACCCTGTTATAATAACCACATCAGCTGATGCCAGTGTAAGCTAGAAAAATATACGGTGCCTCGTTGAGTGACTGTCGATGCAAGATTTTATAATGACAGGTGGCATTTACAGGCTGAGGTGCATTACATGTAAGAGGTGGCACTGAAGAGAGACTTTATGAGACTATAAACATGTATTCAAATTAATTTTTGAGTGTGCAGCAGGACTGCCAGTGGTAACACTTCAGCCTGCACAGTTTGCACTGCCACTTGGACACAATGAGGAGGCCAGCGTGTCTTTATGAATTATGAGTTATCTGGAGTTCATCCTCAATGAGGAATGAAAATGATGGTCTCCTGCTGGGTGCTGCTTACAGTGGGTGCCAGCTTGCAAGACCGCCTGTTGTTTAATAGGTAACATATTTGGACTTTCAGCCAAGTTATGTTCACCTCTGCCAAACACATTAATTAAAAGCATCAGACATCTGAATACCCCCAGACACACACGCTTGAGATGTTAAATTGAAGCCCTGCCTGGTTTATGTGTATGACAGGTCTGTTAATGTGCAGTGATAAAGAAGGGCAGGGGAGACCAAGGGCAATTTTAACACACTCAATTACACCACTCAGAAACAAACTACGGTGATGACACTTAATCTGCACATGCTCACTAGGACTCTGCCTGTGGAAAAGAAGCAGCATCATTTCACCTCAGCAGAAGGATGTACATTTTTTTTCTTCTGCTTTTGGATGTTTAGATGACTGCAAATTTAATCTTACATCAATTTTATCTTTAGGTTATTGGTCAAAATGAACATGAACATACTATGCTAATAAGCATATGAGCATATGAGATTTGCCAGAGCCACAAAGCCCAATATAAGCACCTTGTTTATCTATGTTGACATTTTCCTGTTTGAAAATTATCACATTTTACTACATTTAAATATGTAATTACTTGTATCTCAATTAAAATAATTTAAATCTATTTACCACTGGCATAGTTGCCAAGTCTTCTGCAAGCGCAGAAATGAGGGTGGTATCTATTTTTCCATACCTTCATACCTTCCTAGCATTTAATTGGGGTAAAATGTATTATAGCGATATTTGTGTAAAACAGCTCAACTCGACTAAATACCATTGTAAACAGCACTTCCTCAGTGTAAATGGAGCTGATTGTCATAGCAACGCTATTCCCGCAGCTGCGAAAAAATGCACACAAAGGTGTTTTGCTTTGGTCTTTGGTCGTATATTTATCGTCAGACCAACAACTTAACTCCTTTTCCTCCGGTCAGCACACATTCACCGTCACTCTGCCACCACAGACAGCAATTACCTTGCGATTTGCTCTCTCACTCAACATGCTGCACTACTCTGACCAATCAGTAGTCTGCAGTGTTTGCTGGCTCAACATTATCATTAGGACTAACCCAAAATACTCCCAGGGCAGAGGCATTTTTCATTCTTTGTTGTTAGGAACTTAATCCTCCAGACACCATGTTTCTCACCTCAGCTGCACTGCCTTGTCCATCAGTAAAGAGACTCACCACTGATGGTGCATCAGCACCATCAGCATCAGTTTAATATAAGAGGAGTCTGTATTTATGATGTTATGATAAAATCATAACTCTACTCTTAAAATGCTGTTATATGGTAATAACTTTGAATGCATATGATGCCTGACATATGCCACAAAATGCAATGTTATGTGATTGCTTTGGGCTGCGCTTTTAATTGAGATATAGCAGAGAAAAAGTACACTCCCTTTTATCAAATTGTGGCAAGTCCTATTTATAGCGTGCCACGTCACGAGCCGAGCCAGCTGAGCGAGTGTGTAAGCCAATGACTGTGATACTGGGAGTGTCTTCCACTAACGTGTATCATAAGTTTTTGAGAGCAGTGCCACCAAAGGGGGTGGAGTAGTAATAACATCTTTAATCTACTGCATGCTGCATAATATTATCTCATCGAGGTGCAGAAGTACAGAACTGCAATATCAACCCCCACTTTACATAAAAAGCCCTAACCACCAGTTGCAACTAGCGTGAGACCTGTGACACATGCGCGTCAGGTCAATAGATCAGACAGATGGCTATCTGCTGCAAGGAGACTGGTCAGAGGTAGGTCTACTATGTTTTATGACTCAGAATGTAAAATAATTAGTCATACATACTGTTACAGCGTATCTTAGATAGCCTAAATCTTTGCTGTAGCGGAAAGTAATCTGATTCATCTGTGTAACCCTAGAGTGCAACGCAGACGAGGACTCCCTCAACAACAGAGATGTGAAAGAGTCAGCACCAACAATCCGCAACATCTGGCGGCACTCAGAATTAGTGTTCCTTCAAGTGAGCCAGTACCTTTTTTCCTCCTTTTCAGCAATATGTGGAAAGTTGTAAAGCAAGGTGTGACATTTTAACATGGATCAAGACTTTGACTTTGAGTCTTTCCTTGATTTCTGTCAGTATGATGCAGTTCCAAATGAAATAGAGAGATCTGTTGCAGAATTAAACCAAATTCTGTCTGCTTTTCCAATAGCATCAGTGGATAGCAAAAACTTTCTCAGGCCCCGATCCTTTTGCAGAAATCCAGCAAATGTGTTACACTGAAAACCATTTCCGTCCCATAGAAGATGCTCTTCAGAACATTAATCAAACCCCACCCTCCACCCGCTCACAGCATGATGAATCTGATACCCAACCCTCTTTTGACGCAGGCATATCACCAGCCCCTTTCCCTCACACAGTGCAATCGGAGATCAATATCAAACCTAATTTTCTTCACCAGCCTTCAAATGATACAAACTTTTATGAATCTGATCCAGCTCAACGACATGGAGGAAATTTGAGGCAGGAAGCTGAATCAGCGACCTCTTCCTCCTCCTCCTCCTCCTCCTCCTCCTCCTCCTCCAGTCAAATCAGAGGGAGCAGGATGAACCTAATTTACCCAGAATAGTGTTGCGTGACCATTTTAACAATCTGGAAATAACAAGAGTGTTTGCTCTTCCTTCTCCTGGAAATGTTCCCGATCTTACTAAATTTTATAAGATGTTGGAAAAATCCTTAAAGATCTGACCAACAGAGCAAAATCAGAGGCTAGACGCAATGATCTAATACACATCTAAATCTAATCAAAACTGATGTTGCAGCAGACGCAAGCATACAATTAATTGTTCAGATGGTACAAAATCTAAGAGGCAGTGTTAAACAAAAGGTGAAAAAAAAATTATTGACTGCTAAACAATAAATAAGAAAAACTGCCATCTGTACGTCGTAGACTATAGGGATGATCGGCTCTGCTTTGTCACTAGCTTAGCTCATCTAATTAAACGTAAACTTCCTGATAGCCAGGCCATAGAGTGAGGGAGAGAGCTGCAACGCCTCACTGGTTTGAACAATCAGATGGTTGTAACCTTTAGCAACATCAGGAAATTTGAAAGGATTCTAAAACGTAAAATGCTCTAACGCACTGTTTCTATTTTTATTTCAAAACCACTACTACGAAAAATGAAAAATCTCAAAGCCTTTCAAAGGGCCAAATAAGTCTGTAATTACTGTTACAAAAGCTACAACAATTCCCATGCACACTGGTGCGAAGGTTACCGCTCCTTATGCAACAACCCCACTTATGCTCAGCAGGAGTTCAAGCCTAGAGTCTGCCCCGACTGCAACAGGACGTGTCGCACACCTGGTGTTTCACCACAAAGACACAAAGAGTCTAAAGAAAGACCTTAAACAAAAAAATATACTTTAGTACCTGGGACCTGCTAAAAAGATGTCTAAAAGGCAAATAAATACTGCATAGCCATGAGTAAAGACAACAAGCCGCACATGTGTGAGCAGCTAAAATGGAGAGACTTCCTCCTGACTCCGGTGTAACTGTCAACGATCACCAATGCTACATTCAAACACTACCCGCCGCCAAAGCACACTGACAAAACAATCTTCTACGATTTTGAAACATTTGTTAGTCGGGAAGGTGTGCACATCCCCTTTCTGGTGTGTACAAAAACGCTAAAAGGCGTAGAGGGGGAGGCTTATGGTCTAAATTGTATCAAATGTTTTTGCCTATATTTCATGACACCTTTGTAACAGAAAGCTACAGTTATAGCACACAATGCTAAAGAATTTGACAGCCACTTAATCATCAACAGCATAGTATAAAGCCCTCTCTCATGCAAGGAAGCAAAACCTTCAGTTTCACTCATCCCGATCACTGGTTAAATTTAAAGGAGTCCCCATCTTTCCTTGGCATGCGTCTTAGCACTATGCCCAAGGCACTAGGTTTCAGCGATCAGTCCAAAGGTTACTTCCTTCACCGTTTCACCTCAGAGGAGCACTCAGAGAGTACATAGGCCCCTACACCCCACTGCGTGTTTATGGCATTGAACGCATGACTACGCATGAGCAGGAAGAGTCCTATAGCTGGTACAGAGAAGCATGTCCGGGTAACTTTAGCTTTGAGAGCGAAGCTGTACACTAATGTAAAAACTATGTCAATATTCTCTTTGAGGACTACGCTCAGAAATCAGTTCCTTAGTGAGACGGGTGAAGACCCTCTAAGCTGCATGACCATTGCCACAGCCCGCATGAAGGTGTTCGGCAGCAATTTTCTAGAAGAAGAAAACAGAGGAGCCATGCTGAGAGCCGGTCAGAGCGGAGTTGGTTGTCCCGGAGTTCAGTTGAAAGTTTTACTGCAACGACTGGAAACAATGGTTTGTGTTTGTGCTTATCCGAATTGCAAGAACAGGATGTCACGCAAGACCCCGTACAGCTTTCATAGGCTGCCTTTGTCGGACGGTGAGATGCTGAAGTTGTGGCTAATTGTGCTACAATTGGATGCTCCTGTCCAGACACTGCGCCTTGCAGACCATCAGGTCTGCACTGCACACTTTTCTCAAGATGACAACTGCCAGCCCAAGAAGAGAAGAAATCCAATCCCAAAACACAAGAAAACGGCTGTCCCACTCGTTGTCCTCCGTTTTCTTCCGGCAACAAGCAAAGATCCTGTGAGATTTCATCACACTCAGCCCAGAGGAAGTGAAGGGTAAGAGAGACGCTTTGCATGCTATTGACAGAGATTACGCTGGCGATCTGAGCTGGTCTGTGGCGAAAAAAGCACTTTTAATGCGCAAACTTTTACGGGACACATTTGCCCTCATATCTATCATCATAACTCGTTTCGCGGCTGCCGGCTGCATCTGCCTCCCTCAATACTGAACCAATTTTAAAACAAGTTGTATCTATCAATCATACACACATACACATGGGGAAATAGGGCCCAGGTTGAAAAATTACTGAAGTTATCCTTTAAGCAGGAGGTAAAAACAGATGGGCCCTTACTTTGTAGACGGTTACGCCAAGATGGAGGGTGTAAAGTATGCTTGGGAGTTTCAGGGGTGCTTTTATCACAATTGCCTGTCTTGCTTTCAAACTCACAAGAGTTATCCTATGACAGGCGCTTTGATTGAGGAGCTGCACACATCTAGTGAGAAGAAATTACAGACATTAAAGTCGGTTTACAGCATCTGTACAATCATAATGAGAGAACACAACTGGACGGAGATGAAAAAAAGTCATATCCCTGGGTGAGAGTGTTTCTCAAGGACTTTGATCCTCCTGAACCTCTCTCCCCTCGACATGTTCTGTTTGGAGACAGGATGGGTCCGGCTCTTCTACTCTCTTATTCACTTCTTAGGAGGCTTGATTATTTACGGGGATTCTTCAAAGACTGTTACAGGCATCTTGTGGATGAGCGACATGGATGGTCTCGAATACATACCCTGCACTGCAACACCTTGGATTCTTTACCACTCGTGTTGGGAACCAGCCATGGTGAGTCGCAGAGCTTTTTTCCACTGTTAAAAAAGCTCTGCGACTGCTAAAAAGTTCTCAGACTGATTGTTTAAGAAATAGTATTTTCCAAATTCTCCACCTCCCTCCTCTCACTGATTCTTCAATCTATCTGCAATTCAATTTTATTGATTCGCAGATTTCCTACCCATCTATGACGTGGCGAACACTCATTGGATTCCGCAGGCAGGACGTTGTGTCTAACGGAGCGGTCTGATTGAACGAAGCGGCACATACAACAATAGGAGGAGGGATTTTTGGTGATGATGAGGCATGCTATGAATAGGACCTGTCAACATTTGATGAAAGGTGATTTCTCTCTTACAGCTGACAAATTATGACTTATTTTTTCAATGTTGCAATGATCCCACCAAAGTTTTTTTTTTATTATTTATTTATTTACTCGAACAGGTTAAAAGAAAAACAAAAATAAATAAAATATATAATGTGCTTTGGCAGAAAAACAATTAAAGAGACAACTCTATAACAACAGATAATCATACCTTGTTCGAAAGGGTGTAGGATGAAGTTAATAAAACTTATCTAGTCCTACCCCTTTATTGTTGTGCTTTTATAATTTAATCAGTCAGTGCACGTGCAGGAAAACAAAACAGAAGAAAAGAAAGTAAATTATGATTATAATTGGGTAATTGTAACATGGTGACTTCTTCACTACATTTAATATTATAGTCTTGTTCTTACTAGGAAAAATATGTAGACTATATTATTAATCAGTGCACATATTTATGTTTCTTACATTAAAATATTAAGGTGTTAAGTAGTCTATGAAAAAGAAAATGTAAAAGAAAATGGTGCAATTTCCCCCGGTCTCCCCTACTGTAGGACAGTGTTCATCAACGAGTTATATCGGGAGTTTGTTTCAAAAAATAAAGTGTTAGTAAATAACAACCATTGCAAACAATTAAACCACCAACTTCAGCCGTCGACAGACAGCTACATGTCTTACCTCGTCCTCTTTCTCGTTTTTGAAACACAAACACGCCGCTCTTCTCTTGAACCCTTCGCCGTCGTACGTCCTGGTCTGGTTGGGCTTAAACTTCATCATTTATATTATCACCAACCGTCGAGTAGCAGGAAAATGTTAAAAAAACGTAAAACTGGCTTCAACCTTCACACGCTGGAGAAAGTGTCTTCGGCTGTCCAGTTGAGAGAGGGGCAGCAGGAGTCGGCGTTTCCCCCCCAGAAATCTTCCCTGCCTAAACCTGTTTGATCAGATAGTTACAAGATGTTAAGTCGGTCCATTCATTCCTGAGTAACGTCAGACTGCACCTGGTCGTATTTTGTACCTACAGCACCAACCATCGTGGTTTTAGTGCTGCTGTCAACACGCATGATTCAACAAACTCACTCACATCTGTGGTCGGCGAGCAGCTACAGCAGCTGACCTGCGCAACAAGCTGCCTGTCAGCCCCCACGTTACAGCCCGTTTCATGTTCATCATTAACGAGACCATTCATACGCCTGACATGGATCATCTCTCTTTATACAGCTGGCAGCTCCACGTGTTTTTTCACCACGGTTATCTAGTGACCATTAAAAAACATCGCGTGCGTGACTGATGTGTTTCCTGGATTTACTAATGCTGCTTTCAAGTGCCTCTTGAGAAGATCATTTGAGATATTAACAAAGGCAATTATAAAGTGATGAGGGGATTTTATTTCTTTTTATTATCGGTTTATCAACAGACATACTCATATGTATATATATATATATATATATATATACATATATATACTATATCCATATATATTTAAAGTAAAGATCAAATCATCAAAATTAGCAACTTTCTAGAAATAATGAGTTTGTAATACAAAATAATGACTCAGGCTACTTATGACAAAGTAATAAGTTAAGTGTCTCGAAATAATGAGACATTGTCTCAAAATAATTATTCAAATGTCTCAAAATATTGAGTTAATATCTAAAAATATCTTAAAACTTTTAATACGAACTCATTTTGAGATACTAACTCATCATTGGAATGACTTGCAGGATGTTTTCCCCCTCACATTGGGCTTCCATACTTGGCAACCAGGGTACATTTAAGAAAAATCTTTACCAGTCGCATTTGGATTCTCATGACTAATAAACTAACCATAGCAACTAACAAAAGAAAAATAACGCCCGCCTGAAACCCTGTTTAGTTCAGTGCAGCAGCCTGGTATTACACTCACACAGGTTATTACAGCAGCATGCTTCTTGTAGTGAGGTAGTAAAGCTCAGGGCTTCCCTCTAGTGGATGTGGACTGTCCTTAAACCACAGGATGTGTTCAAAGGTGAAAATGTTTAGAGGTGTTTAAAAATGACAATGCCTGATTCGTTGGATGTGTATTCTTCAGTGTAGACTGTTTACGAAAACCATGAGATGGACATGTAGTTCACTGATAATCTGGCAGCAATCACAACAAGTAAGTGCTTTTTTAAAAGCAGGACATTATTCTTGACTATTATGAACTTATGAATGACGCTGACCCACATCCAAAGTGGCACTAAGGCTCACATGAGGATTAGAAGGTTTGTGAAAAGTCAAGGACCGAGCCATGCTCTGCAAAGATAATTACTAAAATCAGGGGCATGGGAGCATGCAGCCTCCAATTTTCCAGGTCAGTGGGACAACTATGAAAACCTCTTCAAACTTTTAACTTAATCTGACTGAACCAGACCCATGTGCCTGGGGAGGAAACACATAGCTCAGACTCATGCTGTTAAATGTCTGAGGGTTTTAAGAACCAAGTTTAGAGGAAAGCAATCATTCAGTTTGATGAGCATTTAGGACCAAGTTTGTAAGACAATCTCTCAGTGCATTGAGGGAGAGTTGTCATTTCTTGATGGTTTGAATCAACAACTCGGTATATAATAGTATCTTTAAGATGTGTTTAGTCATGTGTGATTCTCAAACTTTAAAGTCAAAATACTCAGTGCAGGAGTCAGGCTTATTAATTGTTGACTGTTAGCTGGCACAGTCATACTACCTTCAACATACAAGGCTGTGGCAGTGGAATTCTGATTATATGTTTTTAAATTAATTAATTTATCATTTTTGAAATTTTAGGAAATTCCTCAGTGTGCGACTAGAGGGAGCTCAAGCACCACTAATGGTATTCATACCATAATTTCAGAATCTAGAGCACAGACCATATCACATACCGCATAAATGAGCAGACCAGAGCCCACTATGGATCCACTGGAGCAAACCTCTTTTGGGAATTCAGACTGGGCTGTCTAAATCTACACAGACTGAGGAAATAATCCACTGGGAAAGAGGGAGGAAACAACTGCTGATTATTAAATAAAATGGGAATTTTCAATAGCTAACTAGTTTAATGGGTGTGGTGTTAGAAAATTTAATCAATTGAATGTGAAGAAGGAAAACTCTATCACTCTAGGCTAAATGATTCTGTGGTAAAGTTAAAACATTTTCAGAGGTTGAACGTGATGTTTATTCAATAAGCACAGGGGTGTAACATTAATTATTTTATTTTTATTTGATAAAAGGAATGCTACTGCTGTATTGTTATTGTTTTGCAATTGCACATAATAATTATTGCCAAAGACAATTCATGCTGATTTTTTGCACATTCTTAAGCCATGGCAGGCTACTTTAATTTCATTTTATTGAAGGAAGAAAGCAGAAGCACTTGAAATAAAAAGGAAAAAAGGCTGTACGCATCAGACTTTTTATCTAATAAAGGACATTTTTAAAGCCACCCTTTTTCTTTGTTATTTAATATCATGAATATGGTATCGTGGACGTTTTATCGTGGTATTACTGTACCGTAAGTTTCTGGCATTGTTACATCCCTAATTAGTTTTGTGCTTCAGCTTTTTGAGGTTCTTGTACTCAGCAGGTGATCTGTTAAATTTTAACAGGGGACAGACCTGGTTTGTTCTGTTCAGGTGACTAATGAACAGACTTTTGGTTCTGTATTTTTTAATAATACTTTGTTAATATGGATTAGATTCCAACTCGCACAAGCCTAAAGCAGATATATGATCAGTAAGTCAGGCAGACTAAGCAACTAGATAACCCCTCTGCCCCTGTTCTCTCCCTGCTATAGGGGATGACAGGTTAACGAGAAGGATGCAGTTTGGTAGTTCTGTCAACAAGGGGAATGACATCCTAACTAATATCGTTTATACTGGGATTCAATTCTTTTGCTTACCACTGACCTTCTCCATGAGCATTTTTACCAGTGCCTCACAGTAATCACTGCAGTATCTGTGACGTGTCCCATCAAGAATGACATCCACACAACTATTTATTAATCAACAGATTTTATTTACAGAACATAAAAGTATGCAGGTGGACTGTTCAAAGCATTCTGAGTGCAGGAAAACATTTCCTCCTCAGATTAATAGAAAGAATTAATTTACAAACAGTGAACTGAATACAGACGTTTCAGCCAAAGACCAATCACAACAGTTGACAGTCAAAGCCTTCGGTCATCTCTTTTTTTAGTCTGATCCTCTATCAACTCAATATCTCCAGCCCACCCCTGCCCCCTTCACGTCATCAAACAACAGAAAGCTCACATGTAACCACTGCTTTGTGAAATAAATGCCATTGGAAGAAGTAAACCAGAGTCTTGTAGCATTAGACTGTGATGACAAAAGGGGAAAAAGCAGAGTGGTTAGTATGGCAATTGCTGGAAAGATTCACATACAAAAGACTGGATATGGTAATAAAACATACAGTATGTGCTAAAACTAAGGAAAGGTCCACAATGTCCACCCTACCCTCCAATCTCCCCCACACCATCTATAAGCCTACTGTTTACACTGAGAGAGGCTGAAAATGTTAATGTGACCGTGGAAGGCTCAGTTTGGTTTTCAGTTATAATATTTTGTATTTAATGCAGCCAGATGTGTCTTAATGAAGATTGTTTATGCGTCCTGTTGGGCCATCTACACAGTACGAAACTCTGGTCTGCCTCCAGGTGAGTGTCTACATACAGTGGGCTAGTATCAGTTAGCTGCTTTTAATAAACAAACAGCAACACGAGAAAACAAAGTTAAAAGAAATAGTATACAATATTGACCACATCTAGCCAGTGTCTCCTCCCCACCCACTCCACTGCTCTGGAACCCCCGAACCCACATCCCCACCAAAAATGTGGGATGTAGGACCCCCTTTCCCCCTCTAAACGTGCTTGTTTAAAGCAGCAGCCGGCAGAAGCCTCCCAAAATCAATGGACAAAGAAAGCCAGGTGAGTAGATCTAAAACCTCTGCCCATGCATTTCAACAGCAGTGAGTTAGGACGACAACAAGTCATTTCATTACTAGTGTGCATTTAAATCACCAATTGTCAGCAGTTGTTTTTTTTCCTTTACAATATATTCATGTTTATTTCATAATATATATGTAAATATATATTTAAAGACTGTGTCCTTTAAATGCAAATAAAGTTGGAAGAGGTCTTGGCAGAGCATGAGGAGCTGTGTTCACACTTCACTTCCACTTGTTTCTCCACTTGTTAGGCTGCTCTACACTTCATTTTTGTTTCCAGCATAACGCCTGGTCCATAACTTGGCTGTAAAGAGAAAACAAAAAAACAGGATGTGGACATTAGTCACGTAAGCCTGTAGTAATGACCCCTATACCCAGCCACACACACCAACATTAAGCTCTCTGTGAGTACAAGGAAAAAAATGGATGAAAACCTCATTAATCAATCAGAGCGGTAACTGGAGCCGCAACAATTCATTGAGGAATCCATTATTAAATAATCGATTCATTGGCTTGAAAAAAAAAAATCTAAATTCTCTGATTTTCTCTGCTATTCAGTTAACTGAATATGTTTGGGTTGTGGATGTAATCTTTGGCTTTGGAAAACACAGACTGACCTTTTTTTCCACCATCTTCTAACATTTTATGGACCAAACAACTAATCAATTAAATAAATGGCAGATTAATTGATGCTGAAGATAATCGTTGCATCCCTAGTGGTCAGATAGGCAAAAGGTGCTGAGCATGGACATGGATCAATTCTTCTGATTACATGATTAAAAATAAACATTAAACTAAATTAAATCAATTAATAATATGAAAATAAAATAATCTAAAGGGAATGTTCACCACTGTTCATGTGATGTCTAATCAGTGTTGATTGTAAATGGAGTCAATCGAAGCAATACTTTCCTATACTGACAGAGAAAGCTAAGTTTGCCTGCTGCAAACTCTGTTCTCCCTGCATCCAGTGATGTCACAGTGACGCAGCTGGTGTTAAGAAAGAACAACAGGTGATCTAAACTTTGATTTCTAGTCACCTTTTCCCTTCAACTTAATGGAAGCCAAACTGATTTTATACACCAGCTTTTAAGTCATGGTGGTGCTAGTCAGATTGTATCCATCTGTAGTTGTTTACACTCAGCCATCCAGACCAAAACTCAAGAGGCAGTCCAGTTTAACTGTAAGCTGTAAAGTCCAGTCTTACAAAATTGTTACAGTAAGTCATAAACACAAACACAGAAGACGCAAAATGTAGGCTGGACAAATACAAGCCATAATGTGGTCATGAAGTAAATCAACATTTTACAGTATGTTGATTAATAAATTAAAATAATAAATGGATTGGTATTGTTCTTTCATTCTTATCTAAAGGTTTCACCAATGTATGGGCTTGCATTTGGTCAAACTTTTAAGAAGATGAGTTTATCAGAAAGTATAAAACTAATTAAAATTGTCACCTCTTCTATAGTTTGTTGAAATTTAATCAGAACTGCTGCACTATATCATAAGAACAGTACTAGTAATCATATTATTTAGTTAAAAATTATATACCTTATAAATTAAAATACACCAAATCCAAAATGATGCAGATTGTGAAAACACTGTATCCAGTCAACGTGCCAACAAAGGACAGAAAGAGAGATAGCAGAAGTTTTGATCAGTTTCATATTTCTAAATGTTTTCAAAATGAAAATGAGAGTTTTAGTGTTCATTAAACAGCATATTGTCGTTTCAACACATTTCTGTAACTGAGATATACAGTAAATTGTACAGAGTTTTTTTGTGTGTGTGTATGTGTGTATTTTGTCAAGAGTTGTGTGGAAAGTGTAACTGACCCTCCATTGAACCCAGCCAGATCACAGCTCTCACCTATTTCTATGGCATCAGCTTCACTGGACTTCCACTGCTCTGCAACATCATTTGCTAAGGGATCATCAGGGTTGGGCGCACTTAGTAACGCCTGGATTGAGAGCAGCACTGTACGAATCTGCAGAGCTGGCGACCATTTATCTGAAAAACATACAAACAGAGGGATTAAAGTAGATACCAAGAAAAGCAGAGGTAAAGACATTGAAAAAGAGAGAAAAAAAATAGTAAAGATTTAATGGTGTGTCTATTTTAAGCTGAGGCAGCAGCGAAGAGACAGTAGTGATAAGCAGTAGTAGTGGCACAAAGCTCCAGTTGGGGGTCAAAAGTGTAACATAAGAGGCCCTTGATCTTTTGAGCAAGATGAAATTGGCAAATCCCTCAATTCATTCACAGGGAGAACATCATAGGACATAATACCTACAGGCTTTCCTACAGTAACTGACTGAACAGAACAAAGAACAGATTCAAAGTGGCTGTTAAAACTAAAGTTAAACAAATGTCCTGTCAATAGAAAACATGTCCTTTAAAGTAAATCACAATGTGTGCCACACAGCTAACCAAGCATAAACTGTGACTTTACAGAGTACGGACTTACCTTTCAAAATGTCTAGACATATTCTTCCCAACTTGTCTACATTGGGATGATATATTTTGGTCATGAAGCGTACTTTAGGAGCTGCCATGGGATATTCCTCTGGTAAAAAGAGTTCAAGTTTAAATGTGCCCCCCTCAAAAGGTGAGTCCTGAGGTCCAGCAATGACCACATGAAAGTAGCGAGCGTTGCCTTCATCTGGCTCTGCCTTGATGCCTGGGACAGGCTCTGCAAGCAAACGCTGAGTTTCCTGGTACAGAAAGAGGAAAACAGGAAGAAATGAAATGTGGCAGCCACCATATTACCGACCAGTGCTTTCACTTTTGCATACAGAGATGTTTGGGTTTGGGAAAATGTTTCTGAACTGCATATTTGAGTGGAAGGACACAACTCAGGACAGGTAGCGCAGGGCAGCACTGAATCAAGACAGCACAAAGTGAAAAAAACAACTGACCAATCTGCATTCCAGTCTACTTTTTTGTTGCAGATGTCTTTCGCAATGACGTGTATAAAAGGCTTGCTTACTTGCGAATAGCAATATCATCATTTAGGCAGTATCCAAGGCATTCTGAGGGATTCTGGTATCGATACTGGAAGAACCACAGAACATAGCTAAGATTTTTAAAAGGCATGCAGCAACTTTTTGAAATTTACTAAAGCATTTTTTTCCACAAAAAGTATATTAACTGTGAGAAAAAAAAGCAACAATGGAGCTATTTGAAAAAGAAATACCAAAATGTTTCATACACTGAATCTGGGAGGCAGTATATTATGCTCATCTCCTTCAGTGACAGAGGCATACACAGTGCACACTGTATAGGCTAATGCATAGTTACGACAACTACAAATAAAGCTGTGATTTATAGACATCTACTCTTGTACCAAGCATTTGGGGTTGGGCCCAACCCCAAATTTACACCAGGTGCAGCTGCGCCACGGCCCTCGGGGTGATATGCAGCCAGTCTAGTCAATGCTCATGTTTACACCAGATGCACTGCGGCGGGTGCCAGAAGCACCTCGGCGCTCCACACCACGGCGAATACGCAGCAAGTCTATTTTTGACAGATACCGCGTCAATTAGCACACATCAGATCGAACGGGCAGGAAGTCAGACACAGAAAAGGAAGGGAGAATCCGGTTAATTTTCAAAATAAAAGACCCCGTGCAGACTCACGACCATAAAGACAGACAGAAAATAAACTGTTTTACTACATAGCCTGCTTATCCACAGAAGCACAAAGAGCAAGGAAGGAGGACCTAATCAACAAAATCTGAGCAAGTAAACATGGTCAGGTGGGCAAAACGCTTCTGAAACGCTGCTGGTGGGAACTGCATGACGGAACAAAACCGCGGCGCAGCCATGACACGGCACAGCCGCGCCTGGTGTAAATCCCAGGTAACTGTTATTGTGGAAACTACACATCATAGTGCTGAACTGATGTTAAAAATATTTGCATTAGCGCTTCAACAATTAATCAATTATGTGTCAACTATTAAATTAATCACCAACTTTCTTGATAATTGATTAAATTGGTCTGAATATTTTTTAAGGAAAAAAGTCTGAATTCTCTGATGTGAATATTTTCAGGTTGATTTACTTCTCTGTGACAGTAAACTGAATATCTTTGGGTTGTGGAAAAAAACAACACATTTGAGGACATCATCTTGGGCTTTGAGAAACAATGATTAAGGTTTTTCACCATTTTCTAACATTAAATAGACCAGCACCTGATTGATTAATTGAGAAAATAATCGACAGATTAACTGAAAACAAAAATAATGATTAGTTGCAGCAATAATCTGCATTATTGGGTGAAATGTTCCCAGGAATTTTCATTTAATATAGGTAACATTTAGTTATCATTATATGAAAATTTTGAGTCATTATCATTCTAACAACAGAGATGGTAGACAGGAGGTCGACTGTAGTCTGATTGGCTTTTATCCTTTAACACAGAGGGGAGGGTGGCTTTGACTGCAACAGTGTCTCACTGATGTAATTCTGAAGACACTCTGTGCAGTATGTAACTGTCTTTTAGAGGTGACACTGACTCAGCCACCGCTCCACAGGAGACCATTACTTCCATTTCCATCAGGCACTGCAGCAAGGTTTCTCCCAAATCATAGCGACTAACAGCCAAGTGACGTCAAGAAAGACACACCTTTACTGTGAAAGAGGAGCAGGTATCAGATATCTCCTGAGGTATGCATGAGGCAGCATGAGTGACACACCTGCCATCAGAGATGCCTTTAACAAGGAAACTACATTCAAGCTCACTGCTGTACATATCGTTATATAAACTGCAGAGTTCTCAGCTCTTCAGTGCATTCTGTATTCTCTAAACTGTAGTATTGATAAATAAATATAGTTATCCAGCTGTATGAGGCCTTTTGATTATTTTTGTACTCTAAAAACAGTAGTATCCTGTGGTGCCTGTTTGAAGTGCAGCCTATTGTAATATATGCATCATGCTTGACAACAACAGAGCAATAACAGCATATGCAACTAAGTATAAAATAAAATAAAGCTTGCCATCAGCTGGCCCTCTTGTTTTTGACGTTCTTTTCCTGAATGCAACTGGGAGTGAGATTCCTGAAATGTTTCAGATAACCCACAGACAAAACCATGCAGTGAAAACACAGACGGGAGAGGGGCTCCCAGTCCCAGTCACACGCTCTAAGGGCTCAAGGGCTCGGTCCGCTAAGTACTGTTCCCAGCCCTGCAACCTTTTCCCACCAACACTAGTCAATGGTCTTCCACCTGTACGAGCTTCTTTTAAATCCCATTTATGTTCCTAAAAAATATCTTTCTTAATAAAACTCAATACAGGAAAATTATTTCAAAAATCAATTACTCAATTAGTTGATCAAATTAATCGTCAAAATATTTTCAGAATCAATTAATCTTTCAGTCATTTTTCTGTTATGGATTTGTTCTTCTTTGTCTTCAGTAAATGAAGATATTTGGGTTTTTGGACTGGACTGGACATTAGCAATTTGAAGATGCTGCTTTGGGGTCTGGGAAACTGTGATGATTGTTTCTGGCATATTATGGACTAAATTAATCGATTGATTGTGAGAATAATCATGAGATAAAAAGCAATCATTAGCCCTACTAAACACTATTCCTTTGCAAATCCTAAGCTACAAAGTACACAGGGTGAAAGACTGTTCTTTGCGTATTTGTTGTGAGTATAATGTAAAGATACCACAAAGAAAAAGGGAAAAAGTTAGTGATGTCTGTAAGGCTTGTCTACTGTGACCAACGTTAAGCAAGGATAAAAATTAAGATATCAAAATGAAGAACCAAACAAAGAGTGGGCTGAATGAAAACTGTTCACTTACTAGGTTCACAAATACAAAACTGGCCAGCTGTTCTGTTTTTCATATTATAAATTATATACTTGGGTATTTGTGGCTGTTTATCAGACACTGGAAGCAGTTTCAACGCATCATCCTTGTCTTTGGGAACTTAACTTACAGTACCAAGGAAGCAAAGTACCATCATTTTTAGGCATATACATTTTGGATTAGAAACCTTGCTTGAAGGCTAGACAACCTGAAACAACCTTTGCTGTTATTCCGCCTTTGACTCTTACAACTTTGTATTTCATTTCTTAAATTAACTGTACAATAGTTGTACACTTTAATGTTTATTTGTCTATTATTCCTAGACTTCTGCTTTCACAGCATATAGTCATTAGTTATTAATTATTAAGCTATTACTAAAACAAATAATCCAATACAGAGGTAAATGGAAACATTTATATAGTTTTGTATCTGTAAACAGCCCCTCAAGGCAATCATAATGCTGATGTGGACCGGGATGTAATTGAGCTACACACCCCTTGTTTAGATTGTGAACATCACTTGCTGCCCCACAGAGCCAGAGGCCACGCCACAAAGGTCTACTTCACTGGAGATGATTTCTAGTCAAAGTATCAAACCAGGGAGGGAAATTAGCACCAAATAAATATGAAAGTGGCGGGTAGATTTCCATCACAACATTATGACTGACTATTTAGTGGCTGGTGAATTTGAATATGTAAATTATCTGTCAGTCGCTGGTAGCTTAGATGCTCACATTTTGCAAAGTTAATTTCCCACCCTGCAGCAAACGTTTCATCCACACGACTTCCTTCATTCATGGCCAGATTAAGTTATGATAACGTTTAATATACTTCCTGGCAACTTGTAAACTATAAAGCAAAACAGTATTTTAAAAAAATAATAATAAAGATAATAATAAAGACTACAAGAGGCAAACACATCATGGTAAGCTTAATCTATGTATGCTTAGCTAAATAAAAACAAGGTTAACGTTATAATACTGGGAGTATCAGGCTAACTATTACCACTGAAAGACAAACAAAGCTAACTAACTAGCCGTGGTTAGCATAGTTAGCCTGGTTAGCCAGCCATCAAGTCAGCACTACTACCTTAATACCAGCAACTTGAAAACAATATTCTGTTTGAAAAATATATTTAGAAGCCATAATCCCGGTACTTAACACGCTTATTTACATTTTTACAAAGCGCTGATGTATTTTTAACCCACCGTGTCTCGAAGCACAGCAACGAAACGGAAGTTACTTTATCAAACTACCGTTAGCGAGCTGAAAGCTAACGTTAGCACACAAAACTGTTAACCGGGGCGTGTACCAGGAGAGCACCGGGAGTTTACACTGTGCATGTAGAGTTTTAATCATGACAGAGAAGTCACACATGCAGCTGTTTAAAGTGTGAAATAATTACCTTTACGATCCTGCGGGGCAGTCCTGCCATCTTGTCTTAAATGCGGGCTTTTAGCTCTCGTGCCTCCTCTCTGTCGTTGGCATTGACAGCAAACACACGTCTTCCGCGGTCTTCCGGGTTCTCTGCGTCATCGCAGGGGATGGAGGGACAGGGATGGAGCTGATGGAGCTCTTTTTTTAACAGAATTCAATTTAGTTTAAAGAGGCTTCATTGCCATGGGGAACAGACGTTTTCATTGCCAAAGCATGTGTGCAAAAACAACAAATAAAAGTACATTGCCAAAGTAAGTGAGAAATTTAAAAAAAAATTAAAAAATGCACATAAACTGAAGAAAATATGATTTTGTTCTTAGAAATATATGTATATATTACAAATGTGTGGGGAAAAAAATGGAAAAGATGCTGTGATAAGTCATGTCCATGTTGTGGAACTAAAGAGCACCAAACTGTCGTATCTCTGTCTAATATAGTCTCACACTTTAGATGATCATGGCAAGTCTTGCACTCTGCAGCTTGTTCCTCAGGTGGATACATGCTCTGACAGCAGTTCATAGCAAAACGTTGACACAGGATATGCATATTGATGTATTTTTGTAATCGATGATGTCGATTATGTGGACAAATGGCCCCAGCCCTATTCAATTATATTGGCAAGAAGGCAGGCCTTTCTTTTGCTGATATCTCCAAAACCCGGCAACTCACACCAAAACCATATGGATAAATAGCACTACAGGTCAGAGGGGAAAATATTTTACTGTCCCTTTAAACATAAATTTGACTGATAGCTTTTTTCTCCACATTTTCTATAGATGTTGTGATAATATTGTATTGTATTGTTTTTTTAGCCATAATAATTGTGTAGTGAAAATCTAGTGACAGCTCTAATCTTAGGCAATTTAAAAATATATGCTTCTGCTTCAGCATTTCCCGGAGTTCACAATTTTCATATCACATATGCAGTAGATTTAGACATTAATGTTCTGTTTAAACGGGTGTGACCAAACTACATTCTTGATATAATGTCCTCCTACTTTCTACTTCTACTGATTTCTCTTGTTTCTCATATCATTTGAATTGAAACAGAAAAAAATGTTTGAATGAAATGTATAATGTTTTCCTAGGCTGAAAACATCAAGTCAAGTTCTTTGTCTTCACAATTGTGGTGTTCTTTTTACAGTGTTTCTCAATACACAATAATAAAATAATAAAACTGTCAAAACCAGTTGGCAGGAAACACGAATCAACTTTAACCAGTTTTGACGTTGTCATACAGTTGCACCATTATTTTGCATGTGACACCTGTAGTTACTGGTGGTAACAGCAGCTGTGGATACTACAGGTCTCAGACTTATGGGGGCAGCTCTCAGAGAGCAAGGGGTAAAAGCCTTTTTTTTTTTTTTTTTAATTAAATGGGTAGGATAGATTGTTTGTACAGACATATTACCAAAAAAGATGATCAAGATATATAGAGCAAGGTAGTTATTCATCACAGTCCGTGTTTGAGGAAGATATTCTACATAAATGTGTCAATATAAAGGATTAAAAAATGTACCAACTGATACATCAGATTATTCGTTATAGCCCTGCAACTCCCTGTGGTAAGCTCTATTTGAACTTGGACAGTATTAATTGGAAATTATTCAATTTTTTCTTTTTATGATCAACCTTCAAATCATCATAGTCACAAAATCAGAGAATTAAGTCAATTTCATTTACTGAACAATCTGATTTCTAAAGAAATATATTAATGGCATATTTGCATTCTCTGGATTTTGTGTATTGGCACAGAAACAAAACATTTATGGACTTATTTTTGAGAAAGGTTTTTGAACTGATGTAGAGCATGCATTTTAAATGCTGTGTGGGACAAAAATTAATTTACAGGACATTTTAGTGCTTTTAGAAAAACAATCACATTTTACGTCTCCTCATATGGAGTGCAAAGTTATTTATCAGTAACTTTCATGGACACGGTAAAAGAAAAACTAGAAAGCAATCAAGACAGTGGTCATCTACAGTGCCTCAAGTTTTTGTGTGTCCCCATCCTTGTTCAGCCTTCACACCTTTGTATATGACTTTGTATGAACAAAATACAGCATGAAAGCAGACTGCAACACATACAAATTAAAATAATATCATAGCATCAATTTTACAACATTTTAGTAGGAGCTGCAATCATTTAACACATGCATAATTAAACAATTGGAAAAGGTGAGTGAGAAAGTAATTCTAAAGATTCTTAACATTATTTTAAAGCCAGTATTATTTATTATACACTGATTGCTCATTTGATTTACTGAATGACTTTAATGCTTTTCTTCCAACTGATGAGTTGTCCCATCCCTCACCCTCCACAACACTTTGTTTATTGCACTGATCTAAAGAGTACAGATTTTTATGCATTACAGCACTTGAAATCTCAAAATAACCTTGCCTACAGACATTAATATTGCAGTTTGTTAATTTCATTCATCTTCCATGTGCACTTTTCCAGGACCTGTTTATCTAAACCGACAGCTTGATTTGGAAGCAAAAGTTTCTCTAATGTTGAAGGACCAAACTTCGTGTCTCACAGCTACTCCACCTCCTCCAGACAAAACAAAGCATGAATTAGACCACCTCCATGGACCAATAAGGCTGTACGGTACAGCTGCATTTTCACTTTTTTCACGCTGCAAGCTGAATGGGAGCTATAGATTGGAGAGTGTTAGAAGCTCCTCCCCTGACATCTCTGTACGAACAAAAGCGTTGTCCCTTTGGGTGTCAGGCCAGACATGGACATTAGCAGAGCAGCAAAGTAAGAGGAACTTTACTTAAAAAACTGACTAAGAACAAGACATCCAGCATGCAACTTCTGTCCCAACACAGACCAGCAGGTGGGTTTGATATTTTTAAAATTGGTTAGTCTTTTGAGCATAAATTCTGTGCGTAGAAACAGAAGTGGAATAGGGCTTGGTAAGTTTCACTATGGAGATTCTTGAATTTTGTCACAATTACAGGTGAATCTCTGATCTTGTTCATTGCATTCGCACTTTATTTTATAAGACTGATACATACATGTAAATTATATGAAAAAACAACAAATTGTGTTATACCGTAGATTGTTTCCAACTGTTAAAAAGTTACTTTTAAGATAAGTTTATTTCAACACTGACCTTGGCTTTTCCACCACAGGTCAGGGCTAAATATCTATCATTAGTGTTTTGTAAAATATGTATATTACAGGCAACAGGGGAAACAGCCAGGTGTAAAATCTGAGCCTATAATTACAACTCATGTTACAGGTGCAAGGCTTCCGCTCATTTAGTCACGACTATGGAAGCTCTTCACATCAATCTGACCTTGTGGGATTTTCTATTTCCATGCATTTATGCAAACATTATTAAATATTTTAATGGCTTTGTGAATTTGTTTAAGTTTGAACTTGAATATGGCATGCTCTTGGAAAGGGAAAATGGCAGAATTTGCAAGAAAGTAAACAAATCAAGTCCCTAAAAATATTCAAAAAGCTACATTGATGACATTCTGATAGTAATATTACTACTACCAATGATAATAATAAATATGAATACTACTACTACTAATAATAATAATGATAAGGACTGATTTCCAGACACTTATGCAAGCTTCAAAATAATGTTTCATATAAACTTTTCAGTGGTGTCTTTTAGCCTTTTGCTCTGCCTCACCTCACCAACCCTCCAAAAAAATTCCATTGTTCAACACACAGAGGAACAGATGAACCAGCACCTAATCTAGTCCCTTCTCTCAGTGCACAGAGAGAACAGACAATATCAGCCACATTAGCGTGCTTGAGTTGAGTGGCAAGATGCATCTCGACAGGGCTCAGACACACTTCCTTATCAACTTGAAATATTTTATATAGAGGTTTCGTTGGTCAGGATTAGTCTAATATGCAGATCTTTTTCTGAGTGGGTCTCCCCAAGAATAAACTACTTTAAGAAACAACCATCATAGCAAAATGTTAAGTTATTTCTTTTCTATAACAAAAGGAACTGTTATAATTATAATCTTAGAAAAAGTTACAGGTAATTTGCATATTGTGTAAAAGGAAAACAGACAGAGCACATGAGTAAATCTTTATCTGTCTGTTCCAAAATAACGGATTGTTATAGTGTGATACTTAAAATTAGAAACCATGGCAAACATGAATTCAATAAATACTTTCATCTATTAAAACTACATACACAGAATTGGGTGCTTTTGACTGGAGTTCCCCCAAGATCCTTATACATGGTTTTTGTTTTTCTCCAAAAAAAAAAAAAAAAGGGGGGGGTCATGGATTAAGATAGAAACAGAAAACAATTATATGAAGTCATTAAAAAACTGGATTGACAGAATAAAGATATGACAAAAAGTCAACCTCTGGGGTCTGCAGGCACCAGTCTGTAGAATTAAATTAAAGTGAAGTGATGTCTACCTGTAACGTCTCATCTCAGCATATGAGTTGTGAGCAGTTCAGCTAAAACAAGTTTTTTCTTCTTTTCAGTTTGTTTCATTTGAGGAATTTTACAAGCAAAAACACAACAGCAGAAAAGCCAGAGAAAAAGCATTTTTCTGTAACAGCGTTGTTTCCCCTTTTGTATAAAAAGTTACACTATTCTTGAAAAATTGTCTTATTTGCTTCTTAGTGGAGATTTACATGAAAAGATTGATAACACTCTCATATCTGTGGGTAAATATGATACATCAGCAGCTGGGTTAGCTTAGGACAAACAAGGAAACAGATAGCCAGGTTCTGTCTAACAGCGATAAAATCTGCCCACCGACACTGGCAGCACCTTTTTATTTTCACATTTTGTTTTTGTACAGAATGAGATGCAATGTCTTCATTAGTGAGTTCTCTTTTTGTTTTATCATTTGTGCCAGGCTAATTGTTTCCTCTTGTGTCTTTGTGGTAAGCTGAGCTAAGCTAACGTCTGCTGGCTGTAGCTTGTTATTCAACAGCCAAACATAAGCGCGTTATTTTCCGATATAATTCTCTGTAAGAAAGCAAATAAGCACAAAATGTCAAACTATATCCTTTTGATCATGTGGTGATCCCTTAGATTCATCTTGTGACACCTTTGGGGGTCCTGACCAGACCAGACACCAGGTTGAGAACCACAAGACTAGACTTTTATTTTGTATATCAAAAACATCTCAGAATCTAACTCGCTAATATTTTCAGCGACTTAAGACTTTAAACTGTAAATTTATAGATCATACATACATATTGCATCATTTTTTTAAATTTTATTTAACCTTAATTTAGCCAGAGAAATTCCAAAGACCAAGGTCTCATTTTCATTAGATTAGTGCCCTGGTTACATACAATAGTTATAAAACAATAAAAATTAAAATCATCCATTAAAAGACGTAATGTTATAACTATATAAAACATTCACAGACCTCAATGTCAAATTCATGTAACAAAGCTTTAAAAGTGCTTAAGGACACTTGGGCATTGAATTTAATGGTCTCTTGAAACTTATTCCAGGCACAGTAGTTAAAAACTGTTCTTCCCAGTTTGATTTTGACTTGAGGGACCTCAAGAAACAACCTATGCTACTTGGAGCAATAACACGTGTTTGTGTTTTTATGCAAAAAAAGTAGAATTTCCTCATTCAAATCCTTAAAAAGGTATTTACTTCTTCTACCTCATTAAAATTTCCATAATCTATGAATATGTAAAGTTTATTCATTCCTCAAGTTTTCCTGCTGGACACAAGATGTCTCCCACTTTACTGTTTATTCTCAGTGTTTGTGCACTCATGGCTTCAAGTTTCTACATCACATTTGTATATGTAGCAATTTGGACCACGAAGGATTTCCAAACCAGTTGTGATGTCACAAAACATGCTCATAGACCCACCCCTGAAAAAGGATTTTCAGTGATCACTGAGAAACTCTCCACTTTCAGCAAATAAATGTGAAAACATCCTTTTAGCGCTAAACTCTGCACAGAGGTCATTCTGTGCAGTGAAGCTCGAACATCCAATTGTAGAAACAAAAAGAAAAACACAATTTTGAGTGGAGTGGGACTTTAATTTCTTTGATTTTCTCTCTTTTTAGCTCATTGGAGCACACATTGCTACCTGGCATGTGTATTCATCGTGATCGTGACCTGCTGTGGACCAGTTTCACCCCTTCAGGCCCCTCCAGTGACGACAGGTCTCCGCTCTGCTTTCTCTGCCACACAGACCAACAATGTGGTGGGAGGTAAGCAGAAGGCAGTGACCTTCAACAGGCTCATGGTCAACATCGGAGGGGACTTTAATCCGGACACCGGACACTTCCGCTGTCGCATCCCCGGGGCGTACTACTTCTCCTTCTCCGTGGGGAAATTTCCAAAGAAAATGCTCTCTGTCATCCTGGTGAAGAACGGAGAGGAGGTGCAGGCGATAGCATACGATGACTACCGCAAGAAAGGGAGGAAAGTTCAGAGCCAGAGTGTGATGATTTCTCTGAAGGAGATGGATACAGTGTGGCTGCTCCTGCAGCAGAGTCCTCAGTATGCTCTGTATAGCAATGCTGGGCCTTACATCACCTTCTCTGGTTACCTTGTCTATCCTGACATCTCCCCATCCAGCTACATCACCAACCACCTGTCCCCACCAGGCCTGTCCTTCCCTCACTGCCCACCTCAGGCCGACTCTTGGGCCAGTGGTCAGACATCAGAGCAGCCACGGTCGGCCTTCTCTGTGGCACGGACGTCCACACTCATGGGTCAGAGCAGCAGGCAACAGGACAAGCCACCTCTGACCTTTGATGTGGAATACGTCAATATTGGCGGGCATTTCAACAAAACCTCAGGCCTGTTCACGTGTCACTTCCCGGGCGCGTACTTCTTCGCCTTCACTGTGGGGAAACACCCTCGTAAGGCTGTTTCTGTGAAGCTGATGACAGGGAAGGGTCAAGTGCAGGCCATGGTGTTTGATGAAGACACGTCAAAGAGACGGGAGATGCAAAGTCAGAGCTTGCTGCTGTCCCTCCGTCGGGGCGACAGTGTGTGGCTGTACAGTCAGCAGGATGAGCGTTACGCTGTCTACAGCAACCAGGGGAGGTACACCACCTTCTCTGGCTTCCTGGTTTATCCTGAAGCAGAAACACTCACAACTTCCACCACACCGGACAGAACTCACCTCTAAATGTCTTCGCCCCTCATGGTGTCCTTAAATAAAAAATACTAAGAAGTCTTGAATATGTTGTCGGTATAGTGTACGTACATTTACTGATTTTTTTCTCTCTCTCTCTTTTTTTTTTTTACAGTAAAGAATAATAGGGATAACATTTGTTGCAACATCACTCCATAAGATGGTGCTATAATACAATTATGGACACTAACCAGCATGCGACATGGTTTCATCTTCTTCTTGATTAAGTAATAAAATGGGGTTTTTGATTCACATTTACTTTAAAATTCTTTATGTTTAGAAGTTTTAAAGAGCTGTTTTTGTACATGTAAAAATGAGTATTACATGGCCAGATAATTATGTAAATGATGTATAGTTTATTAACATTTACGCAGTGTAAAAATGAGATTTAGAGATACATCATAGTCATGTAAGTGGAGATAGTCATGCTATATTGTGGATATATCTGTATTTGTTTTAATGTTTATGTGTATTTCAGGAAATAAATAAATTCACACAATGCTTCAATGAATTAAATAGATCTTTTTTCCTAATGCAGGTGATACAGTGTTACACATTGCGTACAGGATGAACTCACTGTTGGATAAGTTCATGTTGTTGGCACTAAAATCAAAGTGTGGAGAAACTGGTGACATCTTCATTACACAGTTGTCAGAATGTGGTAAATATCTGTTATTTACTACTGCTGTAGTACTCCAGGTGGTGGTGTTGCTGCTGCAAATATTATGGCTTCTGCCACAATTTCATCAGCACCACCACAACTGGTAATAACAACTATAGCAGGAATAGTAATACGCCAAGAAAGAGACTTTATTTGAAGGGGTGTGCATTGATATGACACTGTCTTAACCATGACATAACACCTGTCATGAACATGAAGGAGGCTTTATGAATGTTTATGACTGTCATTGAGTGTCATTTGGTCAATTACATAATTTCTGAGGCAAAGTCGACAGTGTTTTAGATGTCTCTGTTTTTTCAACTTGACACAAACTGAGCCAACGTAACCTGCCAATGTCTTTGTTATGACAACTTGGTTAAGCAAGGCAACATAATATCTCATAGGCATGTCATAGCAGGTGTAATTATCAAACTTAAAGAAACTACTTTGCTGACTGTGTTAGTATTACATTATACTGCTTTGTATGATTTGACACTGACTGTCATGAGACAATTATGAGCATGTCATGAATATTTCCCTTGAAAGCTTCAGTGATACACTTTGGCCTCATTCAGTTTGATTACATTGTCGAATGCTTTGATAATGTTACTAAAGTGGTACCATTTGGACTTGACATGAAGGCTAATTTGATAATTAGCCCTGGTATGACATGTTTATGACTGATTATGTTGGTTAATGTCAGGTTGCCACAACAAAGACATTTTAAACACTGTCAACTTTTCATTAAAAATGACACAACTTATCGAATGACACTTAATGACAACAGTCATGAACATTCATAAAGACACGCTTATGACAGATGTCATGAACATGAAGGAGTCTCGGGGGTGTATTTGTTCTGATATCCCACTGAAATGAAATACAAGCAGAGGGTTAAATAATATAAAAATAAGACATAAAGGTGTTTTTTTGTTGGTGTTGTTGCAGGTAATACAATGGAAGAACATTAATATTTGAATATTTAGTCAACATTTTTAAGTAATATCAACATGTTTTAGATTATTTTACCGAGATAAAGTTTCAGCGAGGAACAAAACAACCTTTTTGCTGTTAATCTAGTCATTTATTGAGGCAGAACATACAACCTTTACAGCAAGTACGTGTAGTAAGTGCTATGAATTTTACAAATAAAAAATAAATGAACCCATTATTAAAATGTAATCTAAACTTAACACTTCTTACGTGGACCGTCTTTGCTTTGAATAATTTCCAGTGTTTGTTCTTGTGTCGTTAATCATGCTGGGACTTCAAGATGTTTCACCAGGGGTACACAATAAAAAGTTATTTCAGAAGTCTCAACAATGAGACAAGTTCAAGAATCACACAGTAAACAGATATGATGATGTTGTGAGTCATAAACAACTCTAAACACAAACAATAACCTGAACCACAGAGTCAATGCAGGACTAATGCTATCAAGGTCAAGCCACACAGGAGGCAAACAGGATGCGCTGGGATTTAATTCCAGATCGTTATATCATCCAGTATAAATATGCACTGCAGCTGATTGACTTTGTTCATGTTATCATCCCACTATAGTTCTATCTCCTCTCCTCGCTTCTGGTGTGTCACTGCACGTCCCAGATCTCACAGAGCAGAGGGGTAAACTTGTGGTCGTTCATTCTCCAGGATGTGAGCATCTCTGCGTGGTAGTGGCTGAGTGTCCTCAGCTCCGTCAGACGGCCCAGGAGACGAGCAAAGTACTGCGGCTCCTGCGGGTGCTGCAGGACGCACAGCTTCCTCAGCACGTCCAGCATTGTCTCCTGAAGTCTCTCAACAGCCTGCTGATCCTTCACGTAAGGACGATCTGGAGAGGTGGACAGTGAAGATGCATTAGCCTTTTAGAATATCAGGAAAACGGAGGCGGAAACCTGGGTCATATGACTTGGACTCAAGTCTGACTCCAGTCACAAATGGGATTACTTTCGACTTGACATGGACAAAATCAACAAAGACTTGCAACTTGACTTTACTCCAATGACTCATGGTCACTTGGACTTGAGCCTTTTGACTTGAAAATACCTTCCCCCAAGCCCAAAGATGTGAAAGTATGATATTTAAAAAGTATGAATCCACAAGTCAATTTATTTCCCTTCTCTTACCTGAATAAACCAATGTAAACATTTATTCCCAGCAAGACAACACTTGATTATTTGTTTGAATCAATCAACAGCATCCACTCATGTTGCAGGAGAGAACCATGAAGAACTAATATTACAATACTGAGCTCCAGCAGGAAAAAATTAGACTAAAGATAATTTTCTACAAAAACAATGAGGTGGTCAACAAAAAAGGAAATGCAGCATACAAAATACATGAGTCAAACACTGCAGACAGAGATGCAACAACTTCCAACATTTAAAGCTGCACAAAGAAGGGTAAGTTAAGGGTAATATTAACATAGTTAGCAAGCTAATGCTTAGCTAAGGTCTCCTGGTTGAAAGTCCTGTGTTTGTTTGAGCATCTAGATGTGAACTTCTTGCTTTTAATTTTAAGTTAAGTCACTTGAAAGATCAGCGCATCACATACAGCTGTTAACGGGTACTGTATACGTCTATATGAAAGGCTGAGGGGCGTGACAAAACAAGTAAAAACAGGTGTTACCAATGATTGAGTTCTGAGTTCTGTCCCATTCAGGCTAAACAAAGTCAAAGTGCTGCTGTTGTGAATGTTGGGTGACCAGAAAGGCTCTGCTCCACTAAATGGAATGGGGCCTTAATTGGTATCACTGGCAGCACCTGTGCTTACAATTAAATATCAATATGGCTGTCATGTAATATGTTTGTGAGGCTGGAAACACAGTGTTAAATTATGTCATGTTTAGGGCCTGAAACTCAAAGTTTTGTGCTTGGGACTTGAGACTTGTGTGCCAAGACTTGACACTTACTTATGATTTTACTAGTCCCACCTCTGCAAAAACTTATATATTGTCATTAGAAAATATTTGTTGAGACGGGCTCACCTGGTGTCAGGATGGTGATGGTGGTGAGGAGAGCCTGTTCTTCCTGCACCATGTGGAGTTCACCGATGCTTTTGTAGAAGTTGAACATGGGTGTGATGAATTCCTCTGATATACCTGCAGGAATTTTTTTTATATATATATGTCTGCAGTGAATAAATTGGAAAAAGCAAGTTCCCTTTATAAACTGTGTGAGAAGGTTAAGTCAAGTGCACATCTGGATCAGTGATAACAAGAGCAACATAATGAGCTGTCTTTTAAGCCTTGGTTTAATTACTCACAATAGTTTCACCACATATACAGTGCTATATTAACAATGCCCTGGTCTAGATCAAAGATAAGTGGCTTCAACACGCACAAGAGAAAAACAGCCAGAAAAACATTTATTAATTTAAAGGCAAATTTTGTTATTATTGAACAAGATAATTGTGCGGTATCACACTTTTGGTCTGTGAGACCCTCATCAGGGCACACATTTTCAACAGTGAA